>JAHIAM010005577.1:0-36649 GCA_021605205.1 Aegilops longissima | reverse complement strand
GGCCTCGCCCTTCCAACTCAGATCATTCTCAAATGGGGTGAGGCTATTATTTACTACTAGTACTAGCATTATGGAACGTTATGGGATTGCATTATACTGTAAATAATAGCACTACTAAGAAATTTTTGGCACTAGGTAGTAGTTTTTGGCATGGATTAAGAAATTTTGGGTATGTTTTTGCCTTTTTTTTGTACACGCCAACTAGTGTCAAAAAACGCCTTACATTATGTGATTTGGAGGAGTACGATTGCATCAGAAGTTAAAGACTCAGATTACTATTCTCAACTAGTAGTGCGATGTACTGTATTTCTAGTCTAGTCTAGTATAGTGCACCAGTTTTGAACTCTTGAATCTCGTGGCCAAGGAGCTACGGTTGGAAGTGGAGGGTTCTACTGTTTTCTAGAACCATCGCTGTACTATCAATGCAGGGAAGTACACCGCAGTAGTGGCCTAGTGGGTACTCTCGGTGCTATATTCAGCCGCCCTCTCACGTAGGAGTAGCTGGCCTACCACGCGCTCCTCTCACGCACACACTAGCAGCATGTTTATCAGCATTACATCAAAGGGCGAACATTTGAGTTATTTGATACAAATGAGTCAGGCTTTTCGCCCATTTGTGGAGGTGTAATGGATCTCACGAACTTTGATAGAACTAGTTCCTTCTTTATGAATGAGATGAAGCAAAGCTTTTGCCTCGCTTAAAAAACCACGCCAAGAGGAATTTCTTTATAGTAGAGCCAATAATGGAGTGAAGTCCATGCGCATAACGCCACAAGCTACGTAGTAGTAGAGCACTTTACGACGGAGCCATATTGCACAGCTTCCCAATGCCCCGCCAGCTTTTCCGGCTCCTCGGGATTAATTGGGAGGCGCTTAGTTTAAATATGCTACTAGCTGATGAGGAAGCTGCAAGCGAGGTGCGGTTAGGGCGAGCAAGTGGCAGCCACGGATGTCGGGAAGGAAAACCTGCTCACGTGGTTAGGCTGTCCAAAGGCACCCAGATTGTGGGCCGCACGCCTTCGACTTCAAAACTCAAACTACCCGTAAAATATGGCTCGCAGTGAAGTGTAGTAGTACTATTTTTTTTTAAGGTCACTGTATGCTCGCCGGATCGAACCCACAAACGAGGTATACACTCCGCGACCACTAGTAGTACTCTGGAGTACAACGCAACCTAGAATCGCCTTTTAGTCGCCAAAGTGGTATGTACATTTCTTACAAGAAAACCCTAATAATGCAAGAAACCACTAAATGCCAAGAAACTACTACCACTTGCATACGCGGCAGACTTAAGATAAGACTACCTTATCAACCATTGTACATCCTCTTACCAACAAAAATCCTCGAGTGACCTCCTACCTCCGCCCGCCCACCTAGTCATCCTCGGCCATGGGACGCAGCTACCGCCGGCCGGCGTAGGCGAGGTCAAAACCGCCGGGCGGTGCGGAGCCCATGTTGCGCACCCCGGATGCCAGCCTGGCCCAGCGCATGGCCGCTTAGCTAGCCAAGATAGTCTCCGCCCAGCCGCTTGTCCGCAAGGTTTGCTAGCTAGATTGAACGGCAGCGCAAGGCGGCTTGCTCTGCCAAGACCCCACTCAAAGCCAGCCATCTGCTCGAGCGAAGGCCGCGCGGCTTGCTCGCCGTGAGTCACGCCGGGCCAGCCGCCAACCTGTGAGGAGGCCACACAGATCCGCCCGTCTCAAGGAGCGGGCCAACTCGCCATCACCAGCGCACCGACTTAACACGATCAAGATTGTTTGAAGTAATGTTCAGGAAAAATAATGATTTGAGGGGGAATAACAGGATAGAAGGTCGATGTGGGTCCTCGTGTCAACGGTCAAACAAAATGTTTTGGTTTGCTGCCTCACAAGACGGACGCAGGGACAACCCTATCATAAATGGGTTTAAACGAACCTAATCGGTAGGAGTACTAGGTAGTAGTTTTGGCGGATTAAGAAATTTTGGGTATGTTTTTGCTATTTTTTGTACAATAGATTCTTCCTAGGGCTGGTTGAAAGTGGTAGGTTTTTGTTAAATACTCTACATATTGTAAGTAGGAGTGAAAGTTAAGGTTTGGAAGCCAATAAGAAAGGCTAGTTACATAGTGCATATGGTACATGATTGAAAGTAAATATCAACCATGAGTGACTAATATCTTGATGGAAAACTCAAACTATGGAATACTAGGAAAAAATGCATGGTTGGAAATACTAGCAATGTTCATGTCCTGCTGTAACTAATCATAATTAGAATAATACTTATTCACAAACTTGGTACAATACACTCTAAATTTGATATACATATGTTTCAATTAGAATATATTCCTTGGCTGCTTTGGTGAGGTCGTGGAGGGATGTGGTTTGTTTTAAGATACTAATTATGGGTTTTTCTGCATATTGGTAGACAAGTGGGATATTTGTGAGAAAAGGCAACAACTTACCTCACATTCGTTAGATGTAGATCTAATAGTCGTAAACGATTGATGGCGTATACACCAGATAACCAACTTAGTCTTGTGTAGGAGTATTAGCAAGATCCGTGCATTGCACGGAACATCAAGATGCATTTTTTATAAAACACTTGTTGTGATTGACCTTATGAGTAAACCCATGTGTAAAAACTAATGATATCTCGAGAAATATGAGATAAGGTGAAGAGGAGTGGGTGGTGGTGGTTCGTGGTCTGACCGAGCGGAGGCATGGGGATTGACGATGCCGGCAAATGCCACTGTGCCAGTTTGTTCCATAGGCTTCCTTTCTTAATTGCTCAACAATGAGGTTTGTTGGAGATAGGGATGAACAAGGGAAGGCCTTGTCTGCAAATGTGGAGAGGGGTGCGGGTATCTTTTAGCTTAATTTCCATTCGTCAGATATAGATCGGACGGTCTATATTGCAAGATGGCACACGTACCATCATCACCACCTCGGTCTTTTATCAGAGAAGAAATATAAGTATGGAGATACAAACGTATTATCGATACTTGCTTCCGTAAACTAGCATCTACATTCTATTCAACGCCGCATGTGGGCCTTGCACAATGACTTCTCGACCGTAAAACAAAGATTTTCCTGCCGCCAACAAGGAGGGGTGACGGCGTGCGTTTTTTGGTTGGTTTCAGTCCTAGTATAGTCATACTAGGTGGTCTAAGAACGTAGATTTATTATTTTTCACGCCTCGTGTTCGCCAGATCGCCACGACATGCTGATGAATAGGCGGTAAGTTATTCACGGGGAAACCCTTGATGAGCGTGTTTATGAGAGAGAGAGAGAGAGAGAGAGAGAGAGAGAGAGAGAGAGAGAGAGAGAGAGAGAGAGAGAGATAAAAGGTGCGGTGTGATATGTTAGAGACCGAGGCAATGATAACAGATTATTTGTGTCTATGTGTGTGGAGGATAGAGAGACATGTACATGGGGCTTTGTGTTGTGTAACGTGGAGACACATATACATAATTAGAGAGGAGTGAGGGAGTCCCTGACTAGGGGGTGTCCGGATAGCCGGACGGACTCAAGCCACGGCCGGACTCCAAGACTATTAAGATACAAGATTGAAGACTTCGCCCGTGTCCGGATGGGACTTTCCTTGGCGTGAAGGAAGGCTTACGACACGGATATGTAGATCTCCTACCATTGTAAATCGACTCTGTAACCCTAACCTATCTCGTGTCTATATAAACCGGAGGGTTTTAGTCCGAGGACTAACAACAATCATACCATAGGCTAGCTTCAGGGTTTAGCCTCCTTGATCTCGTGGTAGATCTACTCTTGTACTACCCATATCATCAATATTAATCAAGCAGAGTAGGGTATTACCTCCATCGAGAGGGCCCAACCTGGGTAGAAACATCGTGTCCCTTGTCTCCGTTACCATCCGCCTAGACGCACAGTCCAGACCCCTACCTGAGATCCGCCGGTTTTGACAATCGACATTGGTGCTTTCATTGAGAGTTCCTCCGTGTCGCCACCGATAGGCCTGATGGCTCCTTCGATCATCAACAACGACGCTGTCCAGGTGAGACTTTTCTCCCGGACAGATCTTCGTGATTCGGGCGGCTTTGCGCTGCGGGCCAATTCGCTGGCCATCCGAGCAGATCGAAGCTACACCCTCGCCACGCCCAAGCGCCGCACCTGCCTCGATGGCATGATCTAGCTGGCAGCCAACAGCGCCTCGCGGCCGCACTCGCTTCCGCCCGACCTTAATCCGGGCCGGATTCCCGATCGAGGACGCAGTGGTTGGACATCGCCTGGGCTACCATCTCTACGCGATTGAGCCGAACTCCATCCCTCAGATTTTGCGAAGACCTCGACTCTGTGGTGCCGGACTCTCTTCGACTAACCTCCGCTACTCGCCAATCAAATCCGATTACGCCGGGTCATAGAGTTCATCGTCATGACATCTTTCAAGACTCGCCTTTGGCGACATCCTGAATTCACTAAAGTCTCTCTTTATTCGGAGAGCCCTGGCCGGACTATGGATGTGAAGGGTGGGATGCGACGACGAAGAAATTCAACGCCCACCCACCACCCACTTCAGAGCTAATCGTCGAAAGCTTACACGACGTGCTCGATTTCGATTCAAGACATCGACGGTATGGACGATTTATGTAGGAGATAACCATGAACCAAAGACCAATAGGATGCCGGACAACCACCTCATCCCATGATGTATACATGGTGGATACACCTAAAGAAAATGAAGACGAGGAACAACGGACGCCACGAAGGATAAATCCTCAAAAGCAGTCAAACGGCAACGTAAACGCCAACCAAGTCCCGCCAACAGAGAACCAGCCATAGAGCAGGATTTAACCGGTGGACGCATTTAACACGCTTATCGAAAGCAATCATCCAACAGACAACTTGATAAACAACCCGCCCCCCATGAAGACAACAGTCCGGACAATCCCACGCGGACACATTGTTGGAACAAAATAACCTCCAGAAAAGGCTCGCCGCCATCGCAGTAGCCCTGAAAAAGGTAAGCGTAAGCTCAAAACAGCGGAAGATGCACTCAGAATCAGATGGAGCAGAGTATTCAACACCGCAGACAAGTACGGTGACAGTCGCCGAACAAAGAGCTACCCAAAGAGAAAGCTACTGCCCGAATTTGACGAAGAGGCCATAGAGCCCCCACAATCAAAAAATAAGAAGGCCACCCGGTCGGATGGACGACCCCACGGCAAAAAGAGAGCGGCAAATAGCGCCGTACACAAGCCGGCACGCGATCCGCATAAGGATTCACACCAAAAGGATGGCCCAGTTAGGTCCATCTATGGGCCGAGAAAGCAAGCTCTTCAAAGCAATGCAACACGCCAAATATCTGAACATCACGGCACACCCAATACAGGGCGCCAGACACCCCTATGTTTCACCGATGAGGTGCTGGATCATGAATTTTCAGCGGATTCAAGCCCAGACATAGAGGCATACGACGGAACAATGCACTCGAATTGGATTGAGGATTACATCTCCACGTATACATGGCTAGAGGAGATGATCTCCACGCCATAAAATACTTACCCTCAAACTCAAAGGGCCAGCTCGGCATTGGCTTAAAAGCCTCCCCGAAAATACCATTGAAGTTGGGAAGAGCTCGAGGATGCGCTGCAAATTTTCAGGGACCTATGTCCGCCTCCGGATGTAGACGATCTAAGTCACATAACTCAACAGCCTGGAGAGTCAGCCCGGAAATTCTAGAACAGGTTCCTTACTAAAAAGAACCAAATAGTCAACTGTCCGGACGCCGAAGCCTTAGCAGCCTTGAAACACAACATCCAAGACGAATGGCTCGCCAGACACCTCGCCAAGAAAAGCCAAGAACAATGGCCGATTAACAAGCCTCATGACCCGCTTATGGGGAGAGGATAGCTGGTTAGCAAGATGCAGCACCAACACCCAAGTACATCCAAATCAGGGATGGAAATGGGAAACCACGCGCAACATGGACCAAAGGCCAATTAAGTAGAACGGTCCAAAGAGCGCGCAATAATGCCGGATTCAAAAGCTCACCGCAGAACAACAAAAAACTGCCCCTTAAGGACAATAGCGATGAGCTATCCAACTTCAACAAAATCTTGGACAAGATATGTCAAATCCTCAAGACTTCGGGAGGCCTGCTAACCATACCCATAGAAATTGTTGGTTCCAAACAGTCCGCAGACCAACGCCAACACAAGGGGCTCACACACCAAGTGAAGATGACGACGAGCACCACAAGCAGAGCCCCGGAAAACAAAAAGACCTTCCCACAATAGGTTAAACAGTAAACTCACTTCACGTGATCAAAGGGAAAACAGAGTGGCGCCCACTAAAAGGCGCCTGCATAATCGGGTTGTCAAAACCAATCACCTTCACCATCGTGACTATTCCAAAAATATCCGAACGCAGGATGGACTGCCTTGATATTGGATCTATAATCGACGGATTCCAATTTACACAAGTCCTCATGGATGGCGGCAGTGACATAAACCTGATACATCATGACACAATCCGCAGGATGGGGATAGACCCAACCAAAATTCGCCGTAGCAACACCTCCTTTAAAGGAGTAATGCCAGGCCCATATGCCCATTGTACGGGCTCCATACTGTTAGAAGTTGTGTTCGGTTCATCCGACAACTTCCGTCGCGAAGGTTAATCTTCCATGTCGCCTGCTCAAAAGTAGCCATCAAGCACTATTGGGACGCCAAGCTACCGCTTTAACGCAATACCGCATTATGCATCTCTAACACTTTAAATGTCCGAACACGCTGCATCATCTCATTAAAAGGAAGTATTATGTTACTTGAGCACGGAGGAACGGAGACTGCCTTGACAGCCCCACACCTATCCGGCTCGCTAGTTAAAAGCCTGAATTGGTTATTCAAACCCCGACATGGCTAGATGAGTCCGCGCCTACTAGTGGAATACCCCACAAGGGGCTGCATGCATGCATCACAAGAGACTATAAAGCTCAATTTTATCCACTTTTGAATCGCACTCGCTTATTAAATATAAAGTACATCTTTCGCACGATCTTTTTTCTTTAAACTAAGTTCTCTCTTTACAGATGAACAACATGCTACACCCGCCCGTGATACGCACAACGGAGACACAAAGCGCAGACGCAGTAGGGACCCGTAGAAGGATTCTTTTCAGATTAAGACCTCGCGTAAACCTTTTTTACTGTCTCTTGTTGATATACATCCCCGGATTCTTACTATAACCGAGGAGGAGGCTGGCGCTTTTGGCATTGGTCGTACCAGAATTTTTGCGCTGCACTGACACCAGGGCTTAGGGCATTATTCTGCCTGCTTTTATAAAGACCGAATACCTTAGGGAGTATTCGCGCCTCGAAGTTAGGCCTTATATGCATCAGCTCCAATCATGTATTTGGTCAAATGTTGGGTTTGCCCGCCTCGTGTTTTGCTGCCTTACGCCCGCTTTATCGCTAACGCGCACCAAGAGAACTACTGTGATTGTGCCTCGTTCGCCGGCAAGAGCACCTCAAGAGAGAAAGTTTAAACCGACTCTCATGATATAGCGAGAGACTGGTCAACCACTGATGACTCATCGGAATGTTTAGAATTCCTCGCATTAACGAAGGACCGATTTTCGTCAGCACATACGCACCTCGATTCGGGAGAGTGCGGTATTCTGTGGGCTATATAGTAGCCCCACCCTCGAACTCCTATGGCTAAGTGAAAGTGATAAAGCATTATAGTCCGGTTGCCTAGTTTGCTACGCTACCACCTCCTTAACAGACCAAGACGTTGGATTATGTGCAAGAGCGCTTTCAGTAAACACCCCGCACTATGTGCGTAATGGGCCAAGGACTGCCATCTTTCAAAGTTATATATACATATACATATACGGACGACAGGAGTAGTGTACTACTTGAAAGCACAAGTATAAAAAGCTCTTATATTATATTGAAACATTGTTTTCACAAATCATACATGTCATTTAAACATAATATCCTTCGAAAGCATCAAGGCCTCTATTAAACGAAATACCTCGCTGTGACTTCCTCAAAGTAGTGCTCGCAGGTACTGCTTTTGTCCGAATCTTGAGATGCAACGTCGGTGGCCTTCATATCTCCCTCAAGATGTCTTGACACGGGCCGAGCCATCCGCGCCCCTCAATACACGCCGATCGCTTCATTGCGGCCGACACGCTGTATCGCACTCAAGAAACTGCTGCACTAGACCAAAATAACTCTTCGATTGGGGTCCGCCTGCCACAAATGAGTCATGACATGCTGCATGGCAAGTCCAGATAGTCGATTCAGCTCGCCCATTCGCCAACCTATCGCTCAACGGAAGAAGATGTCCGGACTATGGAATTGCGACCAATACAGCTCTTCCTTATGTGCCCCTTCCGCCTTGAAGTGCTCCATCGCGTCTGCAGCGCCGCCGCTAAGTCCAGATAAGCATCCTCCTAACTCCACAACTTGTCCAATTGAGCATACTTTGATCCATATATTTCTCCCTAGCAGAAATGGCTTTCCATCCGCATTGCCCCGCCCGACTCAGCTCCTCCTTGGCAGCTCTCAAAGCCGAATGGGCATTCTTGATTCGGGCGCGCCTTTTTCAGCCCTCTGTTCGCTTTGACGCTCTTTTTCGAGAACCTCGCAGCGATCGGCAACATTCTTCAACTTTCCGCCATATCGCCATTTCCTCTTTGCTTCGGCAGGAGCAGCCTGCTCGCTTTAGCTCTTCGCCGCCTTTAAAGCGGCCGATTACTATTTCTGGCTTGTTTTTCGCCGGGCGAAGTTCCGCCAAGCTCCTCCACGTAAGCTGCACCATCTGCATTAAGCATACAAATAGTAAGACATGGGCCCCAAGCTCCCTAACCAGGTGTCCGCCAGGAGTCGATACCTTGTGACTCGTCAAACCGCTTATTGACCAGCGAATGTCCGTGATCCGCTTCGCCAAGTTGCCGCTTTAGTTCGGATATTCATCAGTCCGCTGGCCACATCGGACGCCCGCCACCTGTTTAGGAGCGGCTATATGTTATAATCTGAGATTTGATCCTCGCACAATGTCAATTTTGACAACATACCGAGTCTCGTGGGCTACTATCTATAGGGCGATTCTATATGCATAACTGTGAGAAGGTACATCATTTTTATGCGACGCTAAACCCAATCAGAAGCTTCGACGGTTTCATGTAATCCGCCTCCATGGATGCAATCTTTCAATCACTGCACTCCATTAGAGCACGGTGATCTTCTAAGATAGCCGCCGCCTGAGCAGATCCTTCAGCCTCCGATCAAGACACCACTTGGCGCTGACCTTCCGCCTCACCGACTTGGGGAACCTCCGCGACGACACCTCAGAATGTCCGCCGCATGAGGGTGCGACGGTGGAGGCGTTGCTTCCATCATCTCCGAAGAAGATCCTCAAGACGAAGCTCACGAGAAGGGCTGAGATCCGAACTACAAGGTACAATTTCGATTATCTTCATAAATAAATACAGGATGTTCCTTATTCACAAGACCCTTCTTTCCACTTACGGCTCATTGAGGGCTGATCCCTTGGGGAAATAGTGCGCTGGGTTATTTCCCAGCGCCGACTCTCCGACGAAGATTCCTTTCCTTCTTTGAGGCGCTGACCTCCGGATCTTCCGAAGCGTCCTCTTCTCTCCTGAAGACGGGACTTTTAATCCTCCTTCCTTGATAGCCTCCTCAGAGAGGCAGTTGCTTCCACGCCCCCTTCGCTTTCTTCAAAGGGCGCTGCCTTCAACATCTTGGCCAGCATGGGATCCCGCGTGGTCTCTCGGGAGGGAGCCGACACCTTATTAACTTTGCCTTGGCTATCCACTCCTGCTCAAGAAACGGCCTTTAAAGGGCATATATACATGATAAATGAATGAACAATTTGTCCGTTACAGGACTACTTACTTGAGTATCCGGGCGATTGCAGCTTAGTCCTGCGCCTCCCACCAGTCCGACACTTTTCTTGTGATCCAAGAACAGTTTATACATCTCCACGGGCGCCGTGCCCATAAAATTTTGAGAGCTCGTGGTCCCTCCGGATTGAATTCTACAGTGGAGGGGACGACGCTTGGGGCTGAAGGCGCCGGATCAACATAACTGTGCCATCGCAATCAGATTGATCTACCTCTTGGAGGTCTCAATACGCCCCGCAGCCGAGGAACGCCCTGGATGGCCCCACCGAGCCCCTTGTTGACCCATGACGCCACCGCTATGGTGGACCTGAGCGAAGGCGGGAGCGCCACCCATTTGGTGCCCCGGGAGCGTGATATAAAACCACCCCTGCTACACAAACCAAGCTCCTCTTGAAAAGAGCCCTCGCCATGGAGCATCAGCAGATTTGCTTATGACCGCCCTCCGACTCGCTTGTTGCCCTCGATCATCCTTGGCTCCACCTTGAAGGTCTTGAGCCACAATCCAAAGTGGGGGTAATATGGAGGAAGGCCTCACATACGACAATGAATGTCGAGATATGGAGGATGGACCGGATTCAAGTCATGGAAATCAGCCCATAATAAAAACATGAGCCCCGCACAAAGGGATCCGCTGGAAGCCTAAACTCAAGGAAGTGAGACATGAACACCATGTTCTCGCCGGGCTCAGAGTGGGAATGACCTGCCCCGAGCAGTATCCTATGCGCAGATCTCGCGTTAAATACCGCGCCTCGCAGCTTTAGCACATCTTCTTCTCGTGACGGAGGAAGACATCCATCGGCCGTGGTTGGTCGGAGCCGACATCGTCAAGGTCCGGGCGCCAAAATCTGAAGCTTTGGGTGTTGGAACTCGGCGAGGCTAACTCGATGGAGGGTGTAAAAAGAAGAGGGCCTTGGTCTCATTATAAAGAGGTTGAATACCAAGAGCCCACCCCGCGGTCGATTAGGACTCACCTTGATAGAGGAGGCGGCCGACGGACACGGGGGTTACCCACGACGTATTGATGAGAATCCTGAATAAGGGGCACGATCTATGCTTTGATAAGATGTGCCAAGGAAACCGCCGCTAAACGCTACCGAGGTGGAACGGTAAAAACGATTCATATAAAGGCCTAGTCGTGGTGTGATGTCACCGCTGAATACGCCGCCAGATCTGGCAAAAGTTATTCTCTACGGTGGTATGTGGAACTTGTTTTGCAGAGCCGGACACTATCCTTGTGTTCAAAACCTTCTATGAAGTATTCGAGGAGGAACCCACCGCAATGTCAAGACAATCAACGCCGCACTCGCCGCCATTGAAGCCCGGTTCAGGGCTACCGAGGAGTCCCGACTAGGGGTGTCCGGATAGTCGACCGCCGCCACGGCCGACTCCAAGACTATGAAGATACAAGATTGAAGACTTCGCCCTGTCCGGATGGTACTTTCCTTAGCGTGGAAGGCAAGCTTGGCGACACGGATATGTAGATCTCCTACCATTGTAACCGACTCGGTAACCCTAACCTATCCGTGTCTATATAAACCGGAGGGTTTTAGTCCGTAGGACTAACAACAATCATACCATAGGCTAGCTTCTAGGTTTAGCCTCCTTGATCTCGTGGTAGATCTACTCTTGTACTACCCATATCATCAATATTAATCAAGGTGAGTAGGGTATTACCTCCATCGAGAGGGCCCCAACCTGGGTAAAACATCGTGTCCCTTGTCTCCTGTTACCATCCGCCTAGACGACAGCTCAGACCCCTACCCGAGATCCGCCGGTTTTGACACCGATGCAAGGAGTGTGTAAGATACACATGCGGACATGGGGAGAGATGAGGATCCAGATAAATGGGTGTTTGTGCGTGTTTGTGTGTGTTTTTGCACGCTTGGGTGTGAGAGGGAGAGAGTGTACGTGAATAGAGAGACCATTGATGATGTAAACGTAGTATAAGGGAAGGGGAATGGTGTGACATGTGTAGTAGCTGGATAGCACGGGAAAGGGCTGGGGGAGCAGACTATTTGGAAGAGACATCGAGTGTGTGTGGGTAGAGGGGTGTGAGAGCGAGGAAAGAGAGAGCTAGCTACTAAGAGAGAGAGAGAGAGAGAGAGAGAGAGAGAGAGAGAGAGAGAGAGAGAGAGAGAGAGAGAGGAAGAGAGGGGCAAGAGGGTCGCTTGTGTCCATAAACGGCGATAGATAGGGAGACAATGTTGGTGTTGTCCAAATTGGCCTATGAACGGAGACGCAAGGGAAGCGAAATCATCGTGTGTGTGATAGGGACTTCATGAGAGATCTGGAATAGATGGTGTAGAGAATAATGTGCTAAATCGAGAACGATTATACATTAGGGAGCTATGCAAAGAGTCACGACATATATGTATGCAGGGAAGGAGCCAAGGGTCCGCATGTGGGAGAGATAGAAAGAGGAGAGTGGTGCACAAGGAGACAAAGTGTGCTTGTTTGCAAGTGGGGGTGGTGTGTGGTGAGTGCGCGAGAACCACATAACTAGGGAGATCGACGCTTGGGGGCGGCGTTTTGTGTGTATGGGAAATATACACTCTACATAGTGCGGTGCTTGGGTAAGAGAGATAGCGGAGACCTAGAGAGTGAGGGAAGAGATGTGCATGCCCGAGAGACAAAGTGTTAGAGACCTATGTTGGGGTCCGGATTTTACAAGAAAGAGGGGTGTTAATGTGCTCGTGTGTTGGTGTTTGGGGAGAGAACGACTTCTCTGTGTGTGTGTGTGGTGGTGGTGGTGGTGGGGGGGCGGTTGACTTCAGATAAAGAGTGAGGTGTCTATATTTGAGGGACTTTAGCATAATTGAGATATTGTGCACTCATGGTTGATCCATTTGTTTCACAGTTTTTACTATGAGATAACGATACTTTTGAACATGCGTGATATACCTTGATGTAATTCAATTACAAACCTAAGATTGGAATTTTGGAATTCGACTCCATCATTAGCTTTTGTAATTCATTTAAACGGAGGTACATTTTTAAGCCGATTTCTTGATTTCAAATTCATATATCAAACCTAGAGATATACACATACGGGCATGTTCAAACTTTATAATCATCCACTTTATTCATACACATACACATTTTTGCTTTTGTCATCATATTTAGGATAAACACATTTGGAATTTCATTTGAATTGGACCGTATTATGGTATTTGCTTGTAGTAGCTCAATGATCCATATTTGAATTGAATGGACAATCTAAGTTTTGAGTTGGAGACATTGATTTTCAAACTTTGCACATTTTTTTATGCGCAAAACAAACAAATTGTCGGCCATGATATCATAGTCGGCCGCACGAGAGCAGAATACTTATAATTTTAGGCGCCAAAAGCTTTCAAACTTCCCGCCACATCGAAATATCACGCTACCAAAGTTTAGCCTCGCGATATTCCTGTTTTACCCTCGCCACATGAACGGAATAGGGCTGCTTTGGTAACTCCATTGTTTTCCCCTCTTTGCCCCCAACATTCTTCCCCAGAGCCCCTCCCCGACCCCCCAACCACAGCAAGCCGCCGAATCTAGTCACCAGCCACAGCGGTGGACCTCACACCCCGCCGGATCTACCTTCCGCACCTTGGAACCCCCAACTGCCAACTCACCACTTCACCGGAGCCGCTTCAACGATCGGGCTTGTCCACCGATCCAGATCTCCTTGACCGCCATCATGGTCCACCGCACCAGATCTGCTTAACCGCGCCTCCACCACAACGTAGGCCCTTCATCGACTTCGTCCGCCCTTCGCTGGCTCCTTCATACAAGCCCTCGCCCGACGCAACAGATCCGCCTCACGAAGCACTATACAACGTGTTCGCCAAGCCTTCGCCCATCGCACCGACCCGCCCACGGACGCCATATTCAACTCCACCGCCCTTCTTTACCGATGCCGCAGCCTCATCAGGTTATTTCGATTTGTACCTTCGTTTTTTCTTTATCATGCAACTGTTCACTTACCACGATGAGCTTTGTTGTATGTCGACAGCGCCGCAACCGTAGCACCGGAGCAGCTTCAAAGACAGCGCATACCGGGCCCAAACTCAACCGCAACACGAGCACCATCGACGCATCCTTAGCTATCAAGTATGACAACGATACCCATACCCGCCGATAATCAGGTACTATTATCCAACGGTCGGCGCCAACGCTCACTTTCCTAGCATAAGCACCGCACCTTTGAATTTCTTCCCGCATCATTCAGTTTTTCATGAGACGGTTATTCGCTTGCACCAGAGGGCCATACTTCGCAAAGGAACATGTTACATGTGTTAAATTACATACCAAAGGCACATATAGTTAATATGTTTTAGTTTTGTTCGATGCCACCGTTGGTTCCATCGATCGCTTAATGTTCTCTATGCTTAATTACGCATCGCAAAACGAGCATGTGGTTCCGCCGCTTTTGTTCGCTTTTACCCTACATTTTCTCGATGCTAGCTATTACATCACCGCCCGAGCCTCTGCTCATTACTTGTTTGTGTGTTCTTGATCTTCCCAAGTTACATGACTAATTTGATGCTTCTATTAATTATGGAGCTGCCAACCCCATCAAGCAAAATATTTGTTCTTTTGGTGCCGACACTCTAACAAGCATAAAAATAGAGGGAAGCAGATATATTGTCGGTATGCACACACCCTTCTTTCATTAGTTTAGATGAACCATTGATGATCAATTCGACCAAAGGTATGCGATTAAAATTATTTTACCTAAATAGATGGTGCAGAATAAACTACAACCACTAGATTTGCAACCCTGGATGTCGATTTATATCTTCAAACAACATTGCAACAGCAGCCGTGCTTCACAGAACATATGGTAAGCCGTGTGTTTTTGTACATGTTAGATGTAATGCAGTGGGTTGCTTTCTTGGCTTGTGCCTCAACGTAATCCTACCAATTACAAATAGTTCGGTTGTCTCGCTTTGTTGTATTGCTTGATTCAATGCTTGTTTGTTGTTACGCTATACCTGAGTTGGTTAATATGTCGCAAAGGCTCGCTGTACTATCCTAAAGAAATGCATGCCTATTTCATTTGAGTCCTTAACTTTTCCTCTCAACTTCATCACAAGACTGTCTTCGTAGTTTATATGAGGCCACACTGTTAAGTGCTTTCTCGATTATTTCAACCGCTTAGATGCCTTCGGCAACTTAAATATAGCGGTTGTACACCTTTCAACTTTCATCTTACCATTTTAATTTCTTTTCAGCTGATGCTGCTTTGAACCATTTAAACATAGTTTGCCATGCTCGCAATAATTGTCTGTCTGCTACTTCATGTAAGCTATCGCTCGGATCATACGATAACTATATCTTACTTATGTCCAAATGGAAACCTTTCAGATGCCGCTCACACTAGGACACAATGTACAACCCCGAATCTATTTGTGGAAGCAAGCGCCATCCATGTTACCAGATGGTAGCAGTCAGAGGCAACACCGCTGGAGAGCAGTCTGAGCACGATATTATAGTGCTTGAGGCTCTACTAGAGGCGTAAAGAGATTGTGTGGCTGCCATGAATGAGGTAATCTTTATCTTGAGGCTGGAAATTACGGAATTAGCGGCACGATTATGCAAGCAACCCAAGAATTGGAGGAAGTAAGAATGTTGCATTTGAAGACGGAGGAGGTCTCGCTGTTTCGCTATCCGGCCCAAGGTAATCCCGGTTCTTCTTTAGATACCAGTTGAAATTTTCATTAGATTATTGTACTTGCATGTTGTGTCATGTCTCTAATGGATTATGTTGCAAGACCCCTATGTTGTCCGGAATTCCATGTTGTACATGTGTTGTAATGATCCAAATTTTTAGGCGAGGTAATCCTCAAGATTTGTATGATTGACATAAGGTGAACTGTTTTTCGTGGTGAGCATATTGTATTGATGAAATAATTGTTTGAATCAGAGTGTATCCAACCTATCGAATTCAAGATCACGACATTTCTAAATCATAATCATATATAAAGGTGGAATAAATCTTTGTTGTGGTTTTGAAGAAATAAATAACAAAACGTATAATTATCTGTGGATACTCGTAATCTAATACAAACTGGATTTGAATTTAGTTTGCCGTGTCCTGTGGCAAACGTGAATGCTAATTCTCCCAAGTTTTGAACAAAGCGCTAAACACCCACTATAATTTGTGGGCTGCCCGGCCAAGTGTTTATAGATGGAAATTACTGTCTACCCCGACACTTGACATCCTTATCGACCAGATTTACACCGCTGCCGATAGGGGTAGACTAGTAACTTCAATCGATGTGACACGACGGCCTCGAGCCCATTCAGACACGGTGGGCGCCAAACGTATGCAAAACACATTTGATTCAAGCTTGTCCGAAAGACATGTGTCTCTTCCTCCATTTCCCATTCATACACGGTTGACGGCAAAACAAACTCCCTCGTCCAAATCGATGTAGGCTAATATTTTAAATAGGGCAGATGTAACTTCCATCGACGTGACACAACCGCCTCTACCTGTCAGCCCCTGCTCATACACCGTGGGCGCCAACCGTGGCAGAAAAACACCTCTCCTCGCCTCAAATAGTTATCGAAAATATTTGGGAGATGCGAGATTACCGTCCCTATCCCCAACCGACGCGATGTTCGATATTTTAAACGGAGGATAAGTTCATAACTTTCCCCATTTCGTAGAAGTGCGCCCCAAAGTTTGAGATCCCCCCCTCCATTTCCCCATTCATACACCGCCGGGCGACATGACAACCTCCGATCATGCCAGCCTCCTCGTCCGCAACCCCATCCTCCACCTTGCCGAGCCGCTACCCCTACCCCTGCCGCCCATCGCAAGAGATGGGCGCCTTCATCCACGGCGTTGACCAAGATCCTTTCATCGCCTCCTTCACTTCATCGGCGCCGCCGTCCACCTTGTCGCTGCCGCTTCCTAGGACCGCCTCGCCCACGGCAATAGGATATATCCTCACCCGCAGCCTCGCCATCTAAAATCTTCTTCCCGCCGCCGACAGCCATCGCACCAAGCAGCACCCTCAACGACAAGATAGGCCTACACGGCCGCAAGAGAGGTGGTACTCTTCCATATGTGCTTAAGTTATTGATCTCACCCGAAAATAGATCGTAATTTGTTTATCGTAATTTTCTTGTCCGTACTCAAATCGTAGTGGCTAGTTGAAAGCAAACATTGGTTATGGTAGCTTTGTCCGGTTTGCACCTTCAGATCCGCCATGGCACGGGCACTATACTCGAAGCTTATGGTTTCCCTTTATATTCACTAGCATCATCGAGGTGCTTCGTGTCGCTAGCACCGCTCCTCAAGACCTCAACCCAAAGCTTACGTGTTCATATACTAATCTGATATGATGCTCATATAACTAAAACAGAGAACGCTTAATTGGTCACCTAATGTTCCTATATTCGCTTCAAAAGCATGTGCGCCACCCATTGGTCCAGCTAGTTCCACTTTCCTGATTTTTCTCTTGATGCTTAGGGTTTTCCACTTTATCTACTCTACTATGATCTCTCAGAGGTGCTTTCATCGCACTAGCATTACTCCACCCTTCAAGCTAAACAACACAACACTCAGAATTCAAAGCTTAGTTGTTCAAATATGATTGTGATATGATACCGATATTAGTTAACCGACACATTTAATTGGTTAGCTAAAGGTCCCACTTGAATTTCCAAATGCATGTCGCGACATATAGATAGACAGCATAATTGCATTTCTTTGTCACTTGTTGACCGTATTTCTTGTCCATACCAAATCTTAGTTGTTATTTCAAAGCAAACATCGGTTGCTAACTACCTTTTGCGTGGTTTGCAGCTTCAGATCTGCCATCCCATCGCCACGGTCAACACTCAGACGGATCATGCTTATGTTTTCCCCATTTTATGATGACCACAATCAGCCCACGTGGTTCGTGGTCGTAATAGCACTGCTCCACCCATCGAGCTAAACAAGCTTAGTTGTACAAATTCATATCTGATATTATTGCTGATATTAATAAAACCGAGAGATGTTTAATTGGTTAGCTAAATGTTCCTACTTTAGTTTCAAATGCATGTGAGACACATATGGAGAGACCGAAAGAATAGTATTTCTCCTGTGCTCGTTCATCATGGTGGCCAACCGACATTATTGAAACACTTGTAATATCTTCAATCTTCTTGCTCTTCTACTCTTCTTTAAGATGATACTCTTCTCTTATGGTCGATCGTCGTCGAGTTGTTCTCCTTAGTATATTTTGAATCACAGTCAGTCGACTTGTTCTTCTTTACTATATGTTGAAGTTATCATCTCATAAGTGTCATCACTGAGCTCTCATATTTTGAGTAGTAGTCCACATTATATTAATGCACACAACAAATTACAGAATTGCATGGCATCTTTTAAATGAATTGCAGAGATAGCACAAAGGGGTTTACAGGGAGGCAGTATTGGATTAGAATCACTTCTGCATTACAAAGAAAATCTCACTTGTTTTTATGTTTCATGCATGTCGATATTGAACATTATCAAAATGAATATGAGAATGGGCGACGAGAGGAATATTGCGAACCATCCACCGCTAACAAACTTGGCATGGTGGAGGATGGTCTATCTTATTCACCCATCAAGGTGCTTGCTCTAACTTTCCAAAGTTGTATTGGTCGCATATATTTTGCATCCTGACCTCTTGCATTTCTTCTACTTTGTTACACCATCCGCTTAGTTTAAGCGCCATATATGAGTATATGCCATAACTATCCATTTTCTCGCACCTATTCCATGTGTCGTCACACTATGTTTTTCCAACAAATGTTGTTCTTTCGTGATAGATGTCCAAAAGGAAGAGAGTGAGTGCAGATCCTCAAGGAGTACAAACTAGGTATTTGGAAAAGGTAGTGGTACCTTTACATCGATAGATCAGCAGCCACAAAAAACACAGCCCAACTGCATTTACACTTTACCCCTACTCCCGTGGCTAAACCCCTATTAGAACTGCTGGGAGCCCAGCGCCAGTAATCGTTTATGATATCAATTCAAAATTTGAACTCCTAAATTTATGCATGTGCCTTACCTTCTCTTGTATCAAAACTAATTTCAGATGAATCTCCTTGCTCAAAGGATCATACAATCTCAAAACAATAATGGGCTCTGCATTGCTCTTGTCAAGACTCTCTCCCTTTTGCCTTGTAACGTTGTACTTAATTAATTGCTATTTGATTATGTATCATCACCGCACTCGAGCTTCATTATCCTCTGCTTCTTCCAATATTATTTGATCTATATTCACTCTTGCAAAATGTAGAATAATGGCAACGCTTATAAAGAATTTTCTTTGGGGAATTTATTGAATTATCCTTCCATCAACATGGAGAAGGGCTTTGTCTAGCCCGTGTTAACATGTAATGTAAGTTCATCCTTCTCAAGACTTCAAACTTTGTTCTAGTATAGATTTGGATAGGCATCATTGCTCCATCGTTGTTTGCTTTGCTGTTTACATCTGATTGATGTTTGCAACAACTACCAGTTTCAAATTGTAGTTGTAAAAACATGTTCCTTATGCGTAATGATCCATTTATTTGTTTATATAATTGTGAAACCTGTTACGTGTCTCCTTGTTTCTCTTCGTAGTCGATTCTTACGCCGTGCAGAACTTTAGGGAAGATAGTGAGCCAAACCATCTTGAGGGCAGCGAGATGACCCCAAGGTCCTGCCTTGATGAAGATAGTGAGTTGAAGCTACTCACCAAAGGTGTGAGACAACCTGCAAGGCAGCGCTGCTCAATCAGTTCGACTTCTTCGGCCTCAACTTAAAGCGGAAAGGCTTGCTTCACCAGCTCCGACTTGAAGTCAAAGATGCAATGAAGATGTCGATGACCGCCGTAAGCACCATCATGCCTTAAATCTAGTGTTGATGCATCTATCGCTGACACAACCGAGGTCTACTCAGCTTCTTCACTGTTTGGGTGGGCTCGACCGCCAGTGCCTAGTGCCTTCAAGTGCTCTCGCTTTGTATATTCTTTTGTCGTCATTATTTGCAATCGTGGCGTAACTTTGATGCCCAAAGTATGTAATATGTGCGATAGCCATGATAGCCTCAGCGTAAGTTGCTTGCTTATTTATTTCTTGTTGTCTTGTTTATTTGTTTTCTTGTAGTCATTGCAGTTCTTTTTCCGTGGTTTGCTAGTGGCTGCAATAACCTATTTTTTCAAACTAGGCCACAATAACCATGGGCTAATATTTACAGAGTGGCACTGGCCTCCCACGGGTCAGAGAAACAAGGGGCCTTCTACGGCTGTAGAAACAAGTGGCCTTTGTAACGCCTCGATGCGGTTATATCTCCCACGTGTCGAGGCACGACTTAGAGGCATAACCGCATTGAAAGCAATGTCGCAAGTGCGTAATTTTCACACAACCCATGTAATACATAAGGAAAGAGATACATAGTTGGCTTACAATGCCACTTCACACAATACATAAATAAACACCCATCATTCAGAGTACACTCAAGGTCCGACTACGGAACCAAAATAAAAGAAGATACCCCAAATGCTACACAGATCCCCGATCGTCCCAACTGGCTCCACTATCGATCATCGTGAAAGACACATAGTAACGACCACGCCTCGTCGAACTCCCGCTTGAGCTCGGTTGCGCCACCTGACCGCATCATCGGCACCTGCAACTGTTTTGGTAGAATCTATGAGTCACGGGGACTCAGCAATCTCACACCCACGAGATCAAGACTATTTAAGCTTATAGGAAGGACAGAGTTGTAAGGTGGAGCTGCAGCAAGCGACTAGCATATATGGTGGCTACATTCGCAAAAGAGAGCGAGAAGAGAGGCAAAGCACGGTCGTGAAACTAGTAGCGATCAAGAAGTGATCCTGAACTACTTACGCCGACATAACTCCAACATCGTGTTCACTTCCCGGACTCACGAGAAGAGACCATCACAGCACACACGCCGTTGATATGTATTTTAATTGAGGTCAACTTCGGGTTTTCTACAACCGACATTAACAAATTCCGCTCGCCTCATAACCGCTGGCACGGCTTTCAAGGATATTACCCTCGCAGGGTGTCCCAACTTAGCCCATTATAAGCTCTCACGGTCAACGAAGGATATTCTTCACCGGAAGACCCGATCAATCTCGAATCCCGGACTACAAGACATTTCGACAGAATAAAACAAGACTAGCAAAGCCACCCGACAGTGCATAAATCCCGATAGGAGCTGCACATATCTCGCTCGTGGCACATCCGGATGAGACTAGCTACGAGTAAAACCAAGCCTCGAAGTTTCTGCAGGTGGCCGCAGCAGTAGCTTCAGTTTGGGCCAGCACTCAAGGAGCACCGTCCGGGGTTAAAATAAAGATGACCTCGGCTCGCAAAAACCCGGGGAAAAAGGCTTAGGTGGCAAATGGTAAAACCAAAGTTGGGCCTTGCTGGACGAGTCTTATTCAAAGCGAACCGTCAAGGGGTCCCATAAATCACCCAACTATGTAAGGAACGCTAAATCAAGGAACATAACACCGTATGACGGAAACTAGGTGGCAAGAGGGAACAAAACACTGTGCATAAGGCCGAGCCTTCCACCCTTTACCAAGTATATACATGCATTAATTATAGCAGATATATATTGTGATATCCCCAACAAGTAAACATGTTCCAATAAGGAACAACATCTCCATGTTCCAACAAGGAACAAACTTCAACTTCACTCGCAACTAGCAACGCTATAAGAGGGCCGAGTAAAGCGGTAACATAGCCAATCAACGGTTTGCTAGGAAAGGATGGTTAGGGGCTGACATGGCAATATGGGTGGCATGATATATCAAGTGGTAGGCATCGAGAATAGGCATAGCAAAAGAGCGAGCATCTAGCATAGCAAAGATAGAAGTGATTTCGAGGGTATGGTCATCTTGCTCGCAATGTTCTCAGAGTTGTCGAAAGCTTGATCCTCGTAAGCATTCTCAACAGGTTCCTCGCTCACGCACTCGCCTCCCGCTCAACCCAAAGCAAGAACACAAACAAAAGAACCACAATAAATCACGGTGCAATGCACAAGTCACATGATGCAAAACATGACATGATATGCGAGATGTGATATGCAATGCGATAAAGGCCCGAAGGAAAATGATGAACCAGGCATCAACTTGGCAAACCAAGTATGCCGCTGAAAGATGAGATGATTTCGTTGAAATCGATATAAAGATCACCGGAATCGGATGCACGGTTTGAAATGACAAGCAAAACAAGAATGGCACAAATCGCCATTAACAAAGATGATACCACTTAGCAAGCTACAAGAAGTTAAGCTACTGCACCCAAACGTACCAACAAATTATATGGCAGTGATCTACACAAGATTCTTGACAAAAGATGAACACTGAGCTACGGCTAAATCACATCATAACAGGTTCAAACAAGCATGGCAAAAGTGCACGAAATATCAGTCGACATGGCAAAAACAGCATCAGTAGCAATGTTCAGAGCAACAAAACTACATGCTACAGGAACTTATAATAGAAAACAAGGCATGGCATGAATCTACTCAAAGCATAGAACAAAAGTCCCTTACTGACCATAAGCCAAAAGGATCGAAAATATAGAAACACCCATGTCAATATCGCAAGTTTCGTTAATGATTCAGCAACATGGCATGTCAAAACTGATAACAAGTAGGCATGTTTAAGAGCTCAAGCACTCACTACAGAGCATTACATGATGAACTAAGCATACATAAATCAAGAAGACATGGCATAGAAGATATACATGGAAATAACAACATTATAGCATACACGGATCAACCACAACAACCTTGGCAAAATTGAATAACATGTAAACAATCTGCCAGAAACATTTGGTAGCAAAAGTAGAGCTCGATTGACTCAAGCTATGGCACTCCATAATTGCAAACAAAGGCATGTATGGATAGAGCATAACCACGTGTTCAAAACATCCTCATGAAGTAGCTCAAAATATGCATGGATCTCTCAAGAGCATCAAGTTAACATGGCATCAAAATATCAGCTAAACAGGGCTGAAAATAGCAACATCAGACACCTACTTTGCATGCTTGTGCTAGTCACCACATAGATCACAAAATACATGGCATACACCCCTGGAAATATGGCATGGCATATTACAAGACACGTAGGACTCAAATTCATAGGGCACACATCAATCATAGAAAAATAACAAAAGTGCATGTTCTCATAAGAAACAGAACTATCATCACATAGCCCTCTTCCAACAGCATTTAGGGCATCAAGATGAGCTCAAATGAAAATGATGCAATGATTTGAAATGATCTACTCTTCGAGACTAACATTTTGACATATAACACGCACGTAAACGGAGCTGCATATGCAAAGTTATGATGCCTTGAAAATGCCACAAAATATCACCGGATCTAAAAACTTAGATGAAAATAGAGGGGGAAGAAGTCAACGGAGATAGATCGATCGGGCCGATCCGATCAAGGGCGGCGGCGCTGCGCGCTCCTCCGGTGGCCGGTCCGGGCGAGGGCACCGGTGGTCGGAGCGGGGCGCGCCGACGAGGGAGAGGAGGCGGGCGGGCGGGCGTAGGGTCGGGCGACCGGAGCGAGGCGGCATGGGTGGCCGGAGACGGTGACGGCGCCGCCGGTGCGGGCGGCGGTGGGCCGCCGGCCGGGTTGGCGGCGGGCGCTGGCGCTGGTTTGGCGCGCTACGGCGAAGCGGCGGCGCGACTCAAGCCGAGGGCCTGCCGGGCGCAGCGGGCGGCGCGGGCGGCGTAAGCGGCACACGTATGCGCGCTGATTCGCTGGGCGGCGGCGGCGCTGGGCGGGCGGACGAAACTGGTGGCGCGGACGCTTGTCCGGGCGCGAGGTAGGGGCTAGGGTTGATCCGGATTTGGAATGGGGAGTGTTTAAATAGGCATAGAGGGAGCTAGGAGAGTCCAAATGAGGTGTAGTTACCACACGATCGTGATCGAACGACGGAGAGCATGGAAGTGACTTAGATGGGGTTTTGGGCTGTTTTGAAGGTGTTGGGCTGCAACTTAAAAGAGGCCTTTGCGAGAGTGCGTTAACTGCTGAGTACCAAACGAGCTCCAAATGACCAAACTTGATCGGTGGTTCACCGGCGTATACCAAGGCCACTTGACAAACCTCGTCCATTCCGAGAAGGTTTAGTACCCGCCACGGAAAAACGTAAAAGGGCCGCCGGGGAGATAGGAGTGCTTATTGCAAAACGGACAACGGAAAATGCTCGAATCATGAGATTAACACGTATGCAAATGCGATGCACATGATGACATGATATAAAATGCATGACATGGACAAAATGCAAAATGAAGAAAACCCAACCATGGAGGAATATCATATCACAATGCCGAAATGGCAAGAGTTGGAGTTACAAATATGGAAAGTTACGTCCGGTGTTAGAACACTCCACCACTACAAGAGGATCTCGCCCCAGATCTAGGACCGAAAGAACCCTGATATTCGAACGGAGGTGATCCTCGCGCCCTGTGTGGCTTCACGGTCGGAATGGTGTGACCACTTCACTTTCAGGAATTTGATTGACTTGTTGCGAGTCTTGCGCCGGTTTCTTCAAGATTAGCAACGGGTGCTCATGATAAGAGAGATCTTCTTGAAGGTCAATTTCTTCGTTGATAGTGCGCTCAGAGTCTTGAAGCACTTAAGGCTGTGACATGTGAAACACATCGCACGCTTGCAAAGTTGGATGGAAGCTCGTTGATAGGCTAGATCGCTTTGCCAATGATCTTGAAAGGACCCACGATCTAGGGCAAGCTTCCCTTGATACCGGGCGACGAAAGTGCCTTTCATTGAGAGACGCGAGGTAGACATGGTCTCCGATTTCAAAAGCCACATCACGGTGCTTATCATCATAATAGTTTTCCGCGCGATTATGCTGCTTTGAGATTCTCACGAATGACTTTGCACATTTCTTCTACTTCGGATCAAGTCATTGCCAAGAAGTTGGCGCTCACCGCCTCGCACCAATTGAGAGGAGTACGACACTTTCTCGCCATAGAGAATTTTGAATGGGGCCTTGCCCAACTCGCTTGGAAGTGTTGTTGTAGGAGAACTCGCATATGGAAGACAATCTTCCCACTTCATATCAAGGAAATGACACAAGCCCCGAGCATATCTTCAAGGATTTGATTTACTCGCCGACTTGGCCACTTGTTTGAGGATGGAAAGCTGTGCTGAAACGAATGTTGGTGCCCATGGCCTTCCTCAAAAGAATCCTGTAACTTGGAGGTAAAGATGCTGCCACGGTCTAAAGAGATCACTTGTGGAATGCCGTGCAAGGAGACAATCTCGAGGTGTATAGCTCTCGCTAACCGAGCTGCTGTGATAGATTCTTTGATAGGAAGAAAATGAGCCACTTTAGTAATCTTGTCAATGACAACGAAGATAGCATCATTTCCACGCTTGGACTTTGGAAATCCAGTCACGAAGTCCATTTCAATATGATCAAACTTCCATTCGAATAGCAAGAGGTTGGAGGAGACCAGCTGGTCGTTGGTGTTCTGCTTTCACTCTTCCGCAGACATCACATTCATTCACGAATTGAGCAATTTCGCTTCATTCGAGTCCACCAATATGACTGCTTGAGGTCATGGTACATCTTCGTATTTCCGTGATGAATGGATAGAAGTGAATTGTGCCTCGCTCATAATGACTTTTCTCAGATCACCCTTAGAACGATAATCCGTCCTCAAAGAAAAGAGTATCTTTGTCATCAACGGGAAGCACTTGTACTTGAATGCCCTTGTCGATACCACGCTTCACCTTTTTCACCATGGTATCCAGGAGTTGAGCCTCACTAATCTGATCTTCCAAAGTAGGAGAGACTATGAGGTTGGCAAGAAAGCCTTGAGGAACAACTTGAAGATTCAGCATGGAAAGCTTCAGAGATCCGGCCGAAGGGCTTGAGGATTAAACTGCAGTGAAGCCTTCCTGCTCAAAGCATCTGCAATCACATTGGCCTTGCCCGAGTATATTCAATACTTGGGTTGTACTTTGAATCATTTCACCCATCAAGTCTGCCTCGAGGTTGAGGTTGGGCTGAGGAAGATATACTTGAGACTCTTGTGATCGGTGAAAATTCCACTTTCCTTCCCAACAAGAGATGTCTCCATGTTATCAATGCATGGACAATCGCCGCCAACTCAAGATCGTGAGGGGTAGTTCTTTTCGCTGGCTTCAATCATGCGAGAGGTATAAGCCACAACTCTCTCTCTTGCATTAACACAGACCGAGACCTTGAAGAGAAGCATCACAGAAAACTTCAATGGCTTGGATTCATCAGAGGAGTCAAGACAGAGCTGTGACGAGTTTCTCTTTGAGGGTATTGAAAGCAACATCACACTCGTGGGAGACCGTATATACTTCACATGCTTCGAGGAGGTTGGAAAGAGGCTTTGCAATCTTGGAGAAGTTCTCAACGAATCTTCGCAATAGCTTGCAAGACCAAGAAAATCATGAGCTGCTTGACATTCCGAGGAGGTTCCCAATTCACAACCGCGACACCTTCTCGATTAACAGCGATGCCCTTGGCGGAGATGATATGATGTAGCGACCTGACCCAAAATCGTCAAATCTCCGTCCGTACCATCCCAAGATCATGCCGGTACTCACAAGACATCGATAAAGTAATCAAAGTTCAATCACACCTGAATATCATTAATCGATTCTCATATAGAGTCTTTATTACAAGGAATAAATTCGCTCAAGGCCAACTCATGAGAAATAAACTAAAATGCTGCGGAAGCGCCGAAGGTAAGCGAGTCCATCCGACTCAAAGGGCAATCGCTAAGCGCTGAGCGTAGCCTCACCCTCGATCGGAATATATCTCGCAACATAATACGTTGCAGCTGATGTAGGTCAGCTTTTGGAATAAGTGGCAAGTCAAGAAGAATAACAATAATAAAGTTTCTAACACTATATGTATTTTGGCTGTGGAGCTCTAGGTTTCATCATTTTATGAAGCCAATTTTATCCTACTACAAAGGACTTATTTGCAAATTACTACAAGTTGTTGGTAGTTATTGAGATGGTTCCGCCAACCAATATCTCGCTCCCAAATTATTATTAAGTCATAAACCCATCAAATTAATTCATCAAGTTAAGTGTTGAGATATCCAATACTTCCAAGGTCCAGATGCTCAAATGTCCGTGAATCGGGACACGGCTAATCGATTAGGTTATAACACTGCAGAGGTTTATGACTTTCCCGCAAGAATCATTCCTCCTTTAAAGTCTTCGACTTCATGGTGTTTGAAGACGGACGAATGAAACAGGTCTTCCAAAGAGTTCTTCCGCCACCGCCGCACCCATCCAATCCTACCGCTCGCTCACTTCTCAGAGTACCGCCCACCAGCTTCACTAAGGGTCAACCCAGCCAGAGCCCATAATGGCTTGCGGCTGCACAGTGTAAGCTTCGGTCATGGGGCATCCATCCTTCTTCGTGGCTGGGTGAAGCTTCGCAGGATGTCATGGCGCTTCTCCATGCATCCCGCCACCACTGGTGCTCCAGGTGCCCACAACCGCCCTCCACCCAAAGAGTGATTTTCTCAAGTCCATCTCGATCATTGTAGTCCATGGGTTGTCATCATCATTGACTCTCACATCTTGCTTATGAACTTCACTCATCCCCAAATCCCGCCTCACGAGCATAGCAAAATAACTACTACGCCCCGGGGTCATGGTAACAAGGGGATTGGTTCATCCTACCACATGATACTACTCAAGTTTAATGACTTCAAGATTTCACTATCTGCATGCAATGGTGGGTGGTGACAACTACTAATGCACAAAATCATAGGTATAGAATAACATGATCAAAACTTGCCTTGCTGATGATCCTCGAAGCTAAAGAGTCGAGTAGCAGGCTTCAGACTCCGAAACTCTACCGAGACAAACAATAGCACAATAAGCATAAAGCAAGAGGACCACACAAGATAACAAAAATAACATAGCACAACAAAACAATCAAAAGCAAATCAAATGGAAAACCCAAAGAAATCCAATTCAAAGTTTTTCCCTATTCCAAACAATAGCAAAAATAGTTTTATATAACAAAATTCCTTAATATAACCTAATCATGGTTTTAGGTTAACTTAATGAAAAGGATTCACTAAGTAATTAGGAGCAAAAAGAATTAATTAAAAGCTATTATAAAACTCATTTTAGGCCTAATCCAATTTCTATTAAGAAAATAATTTAAAACTTTTATTAATTATAAATAAAAGTTCATCTAATGGAATGACAGAAACTAACCTAGAATAACTAATCACAAGTTAAAAATAAATTAATTTACTAATTTATTAATTAGGAAAACAGGAACTAATCAATTAATTAGGTTTAATAGGATTCTGCCTAGAATTAATTATTTATTAACCCTAAAATACCAAAGTTAATTTCTAGGGTTTGGCAATATCAAAATAAAGTGATTGCAAAAAGAATCATGCAAAAATAATTTTTCTAACTAAAACTATAGCAGATTTGCTATTCTGACTAAAACAATATTAAAGCATTTTTAATTATTTTTAACATAGCCAAATATATGTTTTTCAGAAACTACATAAAATTTGCAATCCAACAAAAAAGAATCACTCAAAAATATTAAACAGAATAAAAGATATACATTTTGAAAATTGAAACTATTCGCTAAAACAGAAAATCAAAATAAAAAGAAAAACCCAATGGGCCTATATCGTGCACTAGGCGCCGATAGACTAAATGGGCCTAGGGTTAACTAAAACGAACCGCCTAACTAAATAAAACCTAACTAAAAATAAACCGTGATCGGGTCCGTTTTCTAACTAAAACTTACCTTTGGGGCTTCTAATCCTAACCCTAGGTTTAGGATCTAACGGTGGAGGGTGTTGCCGGGACTCACCGACCTCATGACGCTTGGGCGGCGGGCGCGCAGAGTGCTCCGAGGGTCTGAAGGCCCATGAAGCTCAGCCAGACGTCAGGGAGACGGGGAGCTCTGGGATGGTTCGTGGAGTTGGGAGGGTCGGGTGCACCAGAGCGGCGACGGCGAGGGTTTTGGCGGCGAGGTGAGCTCGGTGCTCTGGACGCCGAACGGAGGGTGAGGGGGGTGCAAGAGCTCGGGGAATGGGGTGGGGCTTGGCTTATATAGCCCTGGCCTCGGCCTCTTCGAAGGGATCGGGGCCGGGCGATCCTGATCCTTCGGGATCCGGTGGATCTCCCATGCGAGGTTCAAGCGTGGGCAGGGGAAGACGACGGGTGGGGCCACGGTCGCTGAGAGGGAGAGAGGAAGGTTCGGCTCGGTCGACCAATCCTAGGGGATCGGGCGAGGGGCGCGGGTGAGGCGCTGGTCGGCTGGCCGGGTGGCCTGGCTGGGCCAATGGTGCTGGCCGGGCCTCGTGCGCGGGGGATGAGGCGGCGCTGGCTGGGGTGGTTCGTCTGGCGCCTAAAGGTTTTTCCTTTATTTTTTAATTAAAACAAAACCAAAAATAAAACCTAAACTATAAATATTTTATATAGGGTATATATATACCAAAATGATCAGGGAATATTCCTTTCATTTGAACATTTTTCCAAAGGCAAAATCCAAACTTTATAAAAATCTATTTTTTCAAATTCAAATAAAATTCAGATTTGAATTCCAATTCTTTTGGCATTGTTTCTCCGATATTTTTGGAGTGTCATGTTTGCTCTTCTCATACTTTTGATCAAGTATTTATCAGCTTAGTTTTGAATTGTTTCACATGCCAAAGTTTGGAATTCAAATTCAAATAACTCAAACTTCAAATGGCATTCAATTTCAAACAGATGCATAGGATGCTTATCTATAATTGTAAAACATTCCAAATAGGAAATTTGGGATGTTACAAACCTACCCATTTTAAGATGAATCTCGCCTCGAGATTCGGGTTGGCTAGCAATAGGTGCGGATGGTCTCGACGAAGATCTTCTTCGCTCCTGTGTGGCTTCTTCCTGTGTGTGACTCCACAAAGACCTTGCAAAACTTGATGACTTTGCTGGGTGACTCGCAGCCTCGAGAATTTTGACGGGTTTCTCCTTGTAAGTCAAATCATCGCTGTCTGTATGGCCTCTAGGGGCACTCGGTTCCTCAACGGAACATCGCCATGTCGGCATGGCACTTCTTCAACCGAGAAACGGAAAGACATCATGAACTCCGACAATCCTTCCGCAATTCCAACTTGTATGCAACTTCTCCACGACGCTCGAGGATTTTGTAGGGCCAATGAATCGGGTGCTAACTTTCCTTGACTCCAAACCTCTTGATTCCACGTAAGTGAGACACAAGGTATGCTCGGTCTCCCACTTCGTAAGTCACCTCCTTGCGCCATCGTCGGCATAACTCTTCCGTCTCAGGATCGTGCTATCTTGAGCCGGTCTCAATCAGCTTGACTTTCTTCGAATCCTTGATAAGATCGGAACCAAAAGTGATCGATCTCCAACACTATCCCACAACAATGGTGTTCTCACCTCCTTCCGTGATAGAGCTTCGAAGGGGCCATCTTCAAACTGGTTTGATAACTGTTGTTGTACGAGAACTCACGAAGGCGTTATCATCCCAGCTAGACCCATAGTCTAGCACACAAGTTTCAACATGTCCTCCGTAATCTGATTGACTCTCTCGGTCTTCCATCCGTCTCATGGATGAAAGGCTGATCAATTCCAGCCTCGCACTCCAAAGTTTCATGCAATTGCTTCCAAAACTTTGAGGTAAACCGCTGCCTCTATCCGACACCGCATTTTCCTCGAACTCCATGCGACATAACGATCCTCGGTCATGTATATCTTGGCCAACTTGGCACTGGTATAGGTAGTCTTCACGGAATGAAGTGAGCTACCTTAGTCAAACGATCAACTACTACCCAGAGAATCATAACCTGAACGGGTCCCGGTAATCCTTGATGAAATCCATACCAAGTTTCTCCCATTTCCAATCGAATCGCAAAGGTTGAAGTAACCCCTGCTGGCTTCGATGTTCTGCCTTTACACGCTGGCAAACATCGATACGGCCACGATTCGCAATGTCCTTCTTCATACCGCCCACCGTAAACTTTGCTTCAAATCCGTGTACATCTTGGTGTTGCCGGTGAATCGAGTACGGTGAATCATGTGCCTCCTGAGAATTAGCTTCCCGAGCTCGGATCATTGGGCACATATATACGATCCTCAAACCATATAGTTCCATGTTCATCCTTTCGAACTTTAGCTTTTCCATCCTCCATCTTTTGCTTAATCTCATCGATTTCCTTGTCCGACTTCCGGCTTCACGAATCCTTTCGGTCAAGGTGGACTGAACTTCCAGTGGTTGCAACAAATCCTTTCGAACTATCTCCAATGGAGATCTCGAGGTCATCGACCAACTCCGGGTAATCCTCCATGTAAGAGTGTTCACATAACTCTTACGCCCAAAGCATCTGCTACAACATTGGCTTTACCGGTGGTAGTGCAGCCTCATGTCATAGTCCTTTATCAACTCTAGCCATCTCCTCTGCTCGAGGTTCAATTCTTCTCGCGTGAAGATATATTTCAGACTCTTGTGATCCGTGTAGACATCACAACGATTTCCGATAAGGAAATGTCTCCAAGTCTTGAGTGCATGCACTACACCGCTAACTCCAAATCATGCGTGGTATAATTATCTCATGAGGCCAGAGTGTCTGGAGGCATAAGCTACAACCTTACCTTCCTCGCATCAATACTCCTCCGAGTCCTTGACGAGAAGCGCCAATAGACTGGTATTCCTTATGTATGTCCGCAATATCAATACTGAGCTGTGACCAACCGCTTCTTCAATTCTCAAAACTGGCCTCACATTCCTCGTCCAAACATACTTGGCTTCCTTCTTCAACAGCTCACCATGGGCTTGGCAATCTTCGAGAAGTTCTCAATGAACCTCCGATAATATCCTCGCAAGTCCGAGAAAACCGCGATCTCCTTGATCGAGGTGGGTGACCGCCATTCGTGATCGATTCAACTTGGCGGATCAACTGCTATTCCTTCTCCTGAAATAACATGTCCGAGGAATCCAACTTCCTTCAACCAAAATTCACATTTGCTGAATTTGGCATACAACTGATGTTCTCAAGTTTCTCCGTAACTAGACGCAAATGTTCCTTATGCTCTTCCTCGCTCTTGGAGAATATCAATATGTCATCGATGAACACCATGACAAACTTGTCCAAATACTCCATGAACACCTTGTTCATCAAATTCATGAAGTATGCAGGAGCATTAGTCAATCCAAATGACATGACGGTATACTCAGATAAACCATACCCGTAGTGAATGTTGTTTTGGGTATATCCTTTTCACGAATTTTCAATCGATGGTACCGATCAAGATCGATCTTAGAGAATACCTTGGCTCCAACAAGCTGATCAAACAAGTCATTGATCATGGGCAGAGGGTACTTGTTCTTGATGGTTACTTCTGCTCAATGCACGATAATCCACAACCATCCTCAAGCTTCCATCCTTCTTCTCTACCAAAAGAACTGGGCTCCCCAAGGTGATGAGCTTGGACTAATATATCCTTTCTCCAAGAACTCATTTATTTGTTCCTTGATCTCTTTCAACTCATTCGTGGCATCCGATAAGGTCTCTTGGATATTGGGGCTGTGCGGCAATAACTCAATCAAACTCAATGTCTCTCGTCCGTGGCATTCCCGTAATTCCTCCGAACACATCGAAATTCTTGCACCATCGGCACTTCCTCCCGAACAACTCCCGTGAGGGAATGCACCGATTCTTCATCCGCCGTGTCGGCTACATATTTGATCCTCTTCGCCCCGGTGGTGAGCAGAATAGACTTGTCGGCATCACCAATGTTTCCTTCATACTTTGACAACTAATCCATGCCTAGGATTACATCCAAGGTCTGAGTTTCCAACACTATGAGTTCTACGGAAATTTGTGGTTCCCGATGTTGAGGTTTGCGTGATGCCTTAAACCTGCCATCATTTCTCCTCCCGCGAACCGACGCGAGGGGGCTTTAAGGGTTCTAGTGCGAATCCGTATTTATCCACAACTACCCTTGATATGAATGAATGCGCTGCACCGTAATCAAACAGTAACCAAAACTGAACGTGAATTCAATAAAAACTTACCAACCACAAGGTTCCGGTTGATCATAGACGCTTCCACGCCGATGTGATTCACTTGAGCACGAGGAAGGGATTGGGCTTCTTCGCTGAGCCTCCATTGCCATTCCTGCTCTTCCGCTTGGCCTCCGGCAATGGTGGCGAGTGCCCCTCGCCTTCCGCACTTGAAGCAGGTGATGTGGCTCAGATCCTTCTGAGCCGGGCAGAACGGTGTTGATTGCCATTACCATCGCCATTGCCATTGCCATGGCCTCGACTTGTTGTCCTGGCTGCGGTTGTTTCCATTTCCACCATGGTTATGACCTCCATGGTTGTGATGGATGTGCCTCCGAGTACGGTGCGAGCGGGCTTCACGAGCTCCTGAATTGTGCTTCCCGGCTGTACTTCCTCTTGCGGTTTCTATCTGCTGCTGCTTGCCTTCCAGATGGTGGCCTTGTCTACCAGCTCCGGTAGTTGTTGAAAGTAGCCACAAAGCTGCATGCTCAATTCATCATTTAGTCCTCAAGGAACTTCTCCCCGCTTATGCATCAGCTGGCCACATCATCAGGGCATAGCGGCAAGCTTGTTGATTCTCCACGATCGTGCCACAAGACGATTCCTCGGCGCAAGTTTCGAACTCACGCTTCTTCGCACTCATGGCTCCAGATGAGACATGAGCAGCAGGCGAAGGCCCGCTGAATTGATCCCAAGTGATGCCACCCAAGGGAAAAGTGGCGTGTAATTCTCCCACCAAGAAGCTGCAGGTCCATCCAGCTTGATGCGCTGCAAAGCGCACCTTCTCAAAGATCAGCAGCATCCAACGGTGACTAGCTCTTCCAATCTTATGAGCTACCGTCACCACAATCGCTCAAGCATACTAGAGAACACCGGCGGATTCAACTCGTAAATCGAGTCAAGTTGTCCACAAAGGGTGGTGGTGGTGGCGTGGATTGTTGGCGGGTTGTTCGATTCTCAATCAGAGTCTGCATCAAGGCATTCTCGGCCGAGCAGCTGGGTGAGCTCCGGCGGAAACCAAAGGTCACGCCCTGAGGCATCCGTGTTTTGGAGTGGATGAGAAATTTAGAATAGAACAAGGGTCTATGAGAATAACACTACCCATATGAATGCACAATCATAACACACCAATCATTTATTCATTCCACTCAAACATGGTTCAAATTCGACATAAAAGCTCATGACTAATCGAAGGAAAAACATCGCCTAACTGATCGATTTAAAAAGTAAAAGATAACATGGTGGTCGCACTAAAAGTCTCCATCACTGGCGCCCCTCTTGGGGTTTCCTTCGTGGTACTCCCTTCAAAATCCTCGATCATTGCTCACGAGGGTGCTTCATCTCCACTCTGTAAAGGTCCTCTCCCAAGTCCATCTTTTCCTCAATCGCGCAAGCTTCATCTTCGTGTCGTCGACTATCTCCATGAAGTCCGTGATTTCTTCCTCATGGCCAAGGAAGTCTCGCGCGAGCCTTCTCCTCCAGCCCAGTCATGAACAAAAGCTTCCGTGTCTTCGAAGTTATGGCGAGCCCGAATCTCCTGCTTCTCGAGAAGACACTCCAAGTCCCGAATGTACGAGAGTGGAATCGCCCTCGATGGTACGGATGATATCTCCATTCCTTGCTTCCGCGAGAAACCATGGCGAGGTCTCGAGTGGTCGAGCTCGGTCCTCAGATTCTCTCGAGATGTCCAAGTGCTCGGTAGATCGCCACGCCCTTCCGGCGATCCAGCTTGAACTCGTGAACTCAAAGTTGATAGGCTCCGTGGCCCTCCAAAGGTCCTCCCCGATATGCACCTCAATCTCAGAGCGGTGTCCGCGGAAGTGCATTAGTGGGTTTCCAAAGGATCGAGGGCGAGCAATTTTCAGCAGCTTCACCATCTGGACCAGCTTCCTTCCAAGGGCATCGCCTCATCGGGCCGGCGTAACTCCGGAGCAAACCGGGTGAACTCGACGGCCATCTAGAATGTTGCAAAGGAGAGAAGAATCGTAATAGATCGTGGAAGAATTATAGAATGAAAGAGGGTTTCAAAGTAAATGGTCTCTCGCTATGGCTTTCCGATCCTAGGGGTTACGATCCCACGGTCACGCAGTGCTCGATACCATCTCTCAGAGCGACCGACCCAAAATCGTCAAATCTCCGTGTTCTGTATTCATCCCAAGATCATGCCGGTACTCACAAGACATCGATAAAGTAATCAAAGTTCAATCACACCTGAATATCATTAATCGATTCTCATATAGAGTCTTTATTACAAGGAATAAATTCGCTCAAGGCCAACTCATGAGAAATAAACTAAAATGCTGCTGAAGGCCGGGTAAGCGAGTCCATCCGACTCCAAAGGGCAATCGCCAAGCGCGGAGCGTAGCCTCACCCCGATCGGATATATCTCGCAACATAATACGCTGCAGCCATGTAGGTCAGCTTTTGGAATAAGCTGGCAAGTCAAGAAGAATAACAATAATAAAGTTTCTAACACTATATGTATTTTGGCTGGAGCTCTAGGTTTCATCATTTTATGTAAAGCCAATTTTATCCTACTACAAAGGACTTATTTGCAAATTACACAAGTTGTTGGTAGTTATTGAGATGGTTCCGCCAACCAATATCTCGCTCCCAAATTATTATTAAGTCATAAACCCATCAAATTAATTCATCAAGTTAAGTGTTGAGATATCCCGAATACTTCCAAGGTCCAGATGCTCAAATGTCCGTGAATCGGGACACGGCTAATCGATTAGGTTATAACACTCGCAGAGGTTTATGACTTTCTCCGCAAGAATCATTCCTCCTTTAAAGTCTTCGTGACTTCATGGTGTTTGAAGACGGACGAATGAAACAGGTCTTCCAAAGAGTTCTTCTGCCACCGCGGCATCCATCCAATCCTACCGCTCGCCTACTTCGTGTAGTACCGCCAAGCCAGCTTCACTATAAGGGTCAACCCAGCAGAGCCCATAATGGCTTGCGGCGCACAGGTAAGCTTCCGGTCATGGGGCATCCATCCTCTCTTCGTGGCTGGGTGAAGCTTTCCGCAGATGTCATGGCGCTTCTCCATGCATCCCGCCACCACTGGTGCTCCAGGTGCCCGCCAACCGTCCCTCCACCCAAAGAGTGATTTTCCAAGTCCATCTCGATCATTGTAGTCCATGGGTTGTCATCATCATTGACTCACATCTTGCTTATGAACTTCACTCATCCCCAAATCCCATCTACGAGCATAGCAAAATAACTACTACGCCCGGGGTCATGGTAACAAGGATTGGTTCATCCTACCACATGATACTACTCAAGTTTAATGACTTCAAGATTTCACTACTGCATGCAATGGTGGGTGGTGACAACTACTAATGCACAAAATCATAGGTATAGAATAACATGATCAAAACTTGCCTTTCCGATGATCCTCGAAGCTAAAGAGTCGAGTAGCAGAAAGCCAGACCGAAACTCTACCGAGACAAACAATAGCACAATAAGCATAAAGCAAGAGGACCACACAAGATAACAAAAATAACATAGCACAACAAAACAATCAAAAGCAAATCAAATGGAAAACCCAAAGAAATCCAATTCAAAGTTTTTCCTTATTCCAAACAATAGCAAAAATAGTTTTTATATAACAAAATTCCTTAATATAACCTAATCATGGTTTTAGGTTAACTTAACAGAAAAGGATTC
>JAHIAM010005576.1:0-23586 GCA_021605205.1 Aegilops longissima | reverse complement strand
AACATGCACTTTTCAGCTTTAATTTCGTAGCAACATTAGATGGTTTATTATTAGGCTTCATTTGTTGCTCAAACTCTTTGCCACAATCTGATTTTCACTCTTATTTTTCTCCTGTTTTGCTTTATTAGCTCTATTAATATCATCTTTCAAAATGGAATCAGAGTCATAGGAAGCAAAGTAATATTTTTATCCTTGTGAACAAGAGTATATCGATTGTTTCTACCATGGTGTACAGAATTTTATCAAATTGCCATGGTCTACCAAGTAATAAGGAACATGCTTGCATAGGTACCACATCACAATCAACATAATCAGATATGTAGAGATACTAAAATGCACACTAACAAAGACGTGTTACCTTAACCTTGCCGCTGTTGTTGAACCATTGGATATAGTAAGGATGTGGATGTGGTCTTGTGGTGAGAGAAAGCTTCCACCAAATCCATGCTAGCCAAGTTGTTGCAGCTCCCCATCTATGATGACGCTAATAGAACGCTCCTTCACAACTCCCTTTGTATGGAACAAGTTATGCCTCTGATTTTGCTCAGCTTGTGTAACCTGCACACTCAAAACACGTTGAGCAACTAAACATTCATACCTGTCAAGATCTTCAGCAGCCATGTATTGCGCCTCAGATCGTAATCATCTCCACCGTGTTCTTCATGTGTAATAAGAGCCAAAGTCTCTTCATCATAGTCACTAGCGCACTCATACCCACCATCCTCAAGAGCAATCATCACACGCTGAGATTGGCATTCTCTCAAGAAAATGTCCTCTTCCCTTACAACGACGACAAATAATATCACTTGTGTGCCCTGTTGACGCCATGGAAGAAGAAGAGCTCGTAGGCCCAAGCAGTGTACTCTGGCGATAGTGGTGGTTGTGCCTCGCTTTTTGTATCACGGTTGAGGTGGCAGCCACGGAGGTGCCGTGTAGTAGAACGGTGGAAGTAGATGATGCACGTGGTGTCCATGATGAAGGTCGACCTGCAAAAGTTAGTCCGCGCCAAGGCCCACGATCCTGCACTTCACGCTCAGCTTTACAAGCAAGATGGAATAATCGAGTGATATTATTATAATCCTTGTAGTCTAGAATGGTCTGAATCTCTATTTAATCCACCCGTAAAACGTGCAAGCATAGCTTCATTCTCCTCAACAATACCACATCTAATCAAGCCAGTTTGTAATTCCTGATAATATTCTTCTACCGAATTTTTTCCTTGTCTTAAGCGCTGCAATTTTTGAAGTAATTCACGTTGATAATATGGTGGAACCCAACGAGCACGCATAGCAGTTTTCAAAGAAGCCCAAGTAGCTGAACAGGATATAATCTACAATGTTCGCACCACCAAACACATGCAAAGCTAGTGAAAGCACAAACAAAGAAGCAGAACACGCCTCCTCGTGATATTGTAAACATGTAAATCGTTGTTCAGTTTCTAATTCCCAAGTAAGATATATATCAGAACATATCTACCTCAAATGGTGGAATATCCAATTTCAGTTTAGGAGATGGTCATGATCTCGCACCAAGGGGAGCCCAACATTGCCATTATTTGCATGTGGACGACCTGGTGGTTGTGGTGCTGGTGGTTGCACGTAGTTCGATGTTGATCAACCTCATCCTCGTAAGCTCACATAATCATCCTCCCCGCCGCAGCAGCAGGAGCCACGTATATCAACAGCAGCACCAAGCAGCTTGGCCAGTGAAGAGGTACACGGAAGCTCATGGAGGGCTGTTTCATGATGTGGAGGTAGTCCTTGTTGTTGTAGAGGTGCTAGGTGCCGCCGGTGGTGGTGGTGGTAGACGCGCGAGCAATTCATTAAACTTGTTATCGAGCTTTGTTTCAACGCCTTCTCAATGCCATCTATCTTCTCCATGGCCTCTTCAAATCTATTTAGCACATCTTCCACCGCCCACTCATCATTTGTTGAAACTTATCATGTAGCGCTTTGTTTGTCATGTTCTCCCAGCCAGTTACGCTGGCTTGTGATCCTGCCATGGTTAGCAGCAATAGAAACACACAAGAATATGATTCGGCAGACTACTAGGAAGTGGTGGTGGTGGTGGGTGGACACCACAAACCGGTCAAGCAAATCTCAAAGTCTTACCAGCTTACCAAAGAAGAAAGGGTGATCAAGAACCGATGTAGTCAAAACTCTCAAAGCTTGGATAGAGCGATTACTGTGGAGAGTCAAACGCACGATGTAGATGTATGTGGAGCTGGAAGGCTTATACTATGGTAGCAAAAGGGTCAGAATAACCAATTCAGAGATGCAAAGTTGAATAAACGCCAACGACGGATCAGGTTGGTCCTAGGCTAGACTGCGTTAGAGACGCGAGCCTAGAACACTAACAAAATCACGGCGCCGCACGGAAACAACGGAAAAGCACACTGAATAATTTTTTCGCTTTTTTTTGCGCTTTTTTTTTTTTTGCGCTTTTTTTTTTTTTTTTGAAAAATCACTATAATGGCGAGTGTCTCAAAACTCTTCCGAGGTCAAACCGACAGATGGGCACGGAATTTTTTTGACCAATTTTTTTTTTTCGACGCCCGACCCAAAACCGGAAACGGGTCAAAAAACTTTCTATAACGGCGATCGCTCTCAATACGCTTAGAAACACTTAAAATAGGATAGCCGAAAATTTTTCGACAAGCGCGCGGAAAATTTTGGGCCTAAACGAAGGGTGGTTTCAGACTTTTTTTTTTTCCAAACCTACTCCGCAAGGAAACACGAATCGAAACTAGATGGATCTCAAAACAACCCTAATATGCAAGGAACTCGGATTGGTGGTGGATATATGGTGGTGGTATATGGCAGCGGTGGTAGTATATGGATATGGATCGGTGGTGGTATATGGACACGGATTGGTGGTGGTATATGGATACGGATTCAAGCGGTGATGGTAGGTGGCATGATGATGATGGTGCGGTATGGCGTGACAACTTATGACCGTAACTCAAACTCTAAAAGACTAGACGCTAAGACCAGCAACTAGACACGACGATGCAACCGCAAATTCAACAAAGCAAAACCCTAAAAAGATTATGCAAAGGCTCGATTGGTTCGATATGAAGAACTAACCCTAATTTTTTTGTGGCTTTTTCGTGGACTATAGGTATGAAGAACAGACTCGATCTAAACTACGGAAAACTGTAAAATCTCACCGAGCAACCCGAAATCTGATACCACTTGATAGAGGCAAAGGTGTCCCGCCTTCGATGACATGTGGTTTTCGCTTGGAGGAAGTCGACTTTGACGATTCGACTACTTAACGCGCGAGGACGCCGCTACTTTAGCAATCGCTAAACCAACTCCGAGAGGTTATTGACCACACCGAGCACGATCAACTCGACCACGAGGGTCTGCTTCCGCGAGCAAACGAAGAACAAGCAAGAAACTGAGATTGCAATCTGGATATTGCGAATATAAGATGAAAGCTTTATTGATCAAGGTGGGGTTCTGTGGACGCCTTTGTCCGGTCGCTGAACACAAACGGCACGCCGGTTGCAGCTATGGCGTAACTTTAATCTAAACAAAACCCAAGGTCTAAACGGTGCCCTAAGGGCTGTATATATGGAGGAAGAGGGGGGATTTCGTGGTCTTGGTGGAGGGGTCCAAATCAACCCTAACTCTTGTTTCCCCACACATACGACTCTAAAACAGCCTATACTTAAGTATTTCTGAAATTACATGGGCCTGGCCCACTAATAAGGTGACGAAAGACCTAGAATAGCCTCGGACGACATTTATGAAGTAGCATCTTGTATATTTCGTCCAAGGCTTCATGCATCCATTATGGTGGCTTCAAAGTCCTGAAATCATCACTTGTAACTCCGTTTGTTCCCTATGCATGGCATTATCTCCATGCTTGTTCTTGCTCCAATGTCCATCCTTCTCCAACCTAGGGCCTTCATTTGTAAGCAAAACAAATGTATCCAATTTAGGCAGCATCATATTCTCATGAACATTAGAATCATTACCAAGAAATGAAAGTACCGATAATTTAATTGGCGCATGCGAGCTCTAGTAATTGGTCCAAGATATGTAGCAAGAGGGGCTGTGGGTGTAACAATGGTATTGATGTCTCATCATGGATGCTCCGATCACCCCCTCGTGGAAGATCCATCTAGGATATCATCAAGACCTCCTCGGAGATGAACTTTACCTTGTATCTTTCCTTTGTTGTTCATGTACCTTGTGGATCTTGTGTGTTTGATTGTCTAGTGGATGTGTGATTGACTTGTTCTGAGTGTTTCCTCAGATTTCTCCCCGTTTTCCCTGTTCTTCGTGGCCTTCGAGGGATCCCACTCCAAACGTGAAAGATCGGCCTACACCGTGTTAGCCCCAGATTAAGACTCAAAAGGTGTAATGCATCATGAGAAATATCGAGAGAATTGTTATTCATGGAATGCATATGGTGCAAGCAATCATGGAAATCATGCAAAGTATGGAATGCATCAAGATCTCCTAATATGTACGAGGAAACTATGGGGCCTCCTCATGAGCATTAGTGGAAACTTCACATTGAGAATATTGACAACATCCAAAACAATGCATATTTGGAACAATGCGATCATGGCATGTCATAGTAGATGAATTGCGCAAATCATGTAAAGGAAGCATGGCAATATCATCACATCAAAAACAAAAGCCAATGACCATCATCTCGCCATCTATGCCATAAGTGCAAATGGGATTTATTTTAATGGGGCATGCATAGTTACTATGTTGAGATTGAAATGATGTAATATGGAGATCTCACTCATAGCATATGACAAGGTCAATGGATTGTCAAACATGATATGACCAATAGAATTTTCACAAGATATCCACAACTAGGCAACTCAACATGCTCATCATCATATTCATCATAAATAGGTAAGTCAAGGCATGAAGAAGTTTCACTAGCATGAGGCATGGTAATAGGTGGGTCAATATCATGGGAGCAATCATTGTCAAGAATGTCCACTAGTAGGACAAGAGAAGCACCATCACCTATGTTACCTTTGGAGAGTTGTTCATGTGTTGTAGGTGAGGTGTTGAAGATCGCCTCATTGTCATCTTCATCTTGATGGAACCATGGGGGTGCATCATCGTCCACCATGGCCATCGCCGCTCCATTGGAGGTATGGACTGCCGAGGATATGCATGTCGCCATGTAGGAGACCTAGCACCATAGAAGAAAACACACTAGGAGTAGAGGTTAAGTCGTTAGAAATCATAGTGGTCTCACATGCCGTGTCAACTACCTCACTCACTAAGTGTTGTGGCTCACTCACTCCCTCAAGGATGCTCTCACTGTATTGTTGGTGGAGTCACCAAATGGCTCTCAACCTCACATAGGATGTGTTGCATGCTCTAATGTGGGGCTAGTGGTGGTCACACTCATCCTCTCATAGGAAATGCACTCAATGTCATATATGGTGGAGTCACCATCTCACGCATGGGTTGGTGGCTCTCCTCACATGGCAATTCGGTCATCTCATGATATGTGGGTGTCGGAGAGATGTTGGTGCAAATGTCTCCATGCTCAACTACTATCGCCGCCTTTGGTTGAAGGGATAGTCCTGCTCAACCTTCTTGTCACCGCCTTGGTGTTGGAGGTCCATACGATGTGGCACCTCGTAGCTGCCTCCATGACCAAGGGAATGTCCCATGCACGGCCATCTTCCTTGGGGGCTTCAAGATGGAAGTGTCACCTCGTCAGTAGGTAGTCGCTTGGACTTGTTGAAGTCGATGTAGGGGTACTGTGGGAAGTAGGCGAAGATGCCATATGTCCAAAGGCGAAGATGCCTTGATAGCACTTGGCTAAGATGTCAAGTGGTTGGTGTAGCCGTAGCGCCTGCCTTGGTGGTGGCCGCCACGCGGTCTTTTTTGTGCTCTTGAAGCTTGGACTTGGCGTGTAGTAGGGCTTGTTGGGACTTGGCAGACGGGGTCTCAGGGCCAGGCGCACGGGTCCCCTGGACCTCCTGTCCAGCCTCCGCTTGACTCCATCTTCTTCCTTATGGCCTTGGGGTCCTTCTCCTGGCCTCCGGAAGCTCCTTAGCTGCTTACGGCGGTCGCCCTCGAACCTCAAGATGCACAACGCTCGTGGTGATGTAGTGCCAAGTCCTATGGATATTCATGTAAATCTTGAAGAGGAGCGAAGTTCACCTTAACTCGTAGGTTTGCTTGGGGCTTCATGTGCTATGAAGGTGTACATGGAGATGAACGGGATGTTCCAGATCAAGGTAACTATGGGATGAGCAAAGCTCTCACACAAATATGAGCTAACTTTGCTAACCCTAACTAGGAGGAGGAGGAGATCTATTTATAGTCTTCGTGCAAATGGGGGCGGCGAATGGGTATAAGTGCTCCAGCCCATGGTCGCAGTCACATTGTGTGTCGACGTCCGGAAGGCGCTTGACGTCCGGGCTTGGGACGGTCCGGATGTCCGGAGGCTGCCGGGCGTCCGTGAATCCGCCTGTGCCGGGTCGCTTGGTCGCCCGAGACTTCGGCTTCCGAGATTTGGCTCGTCGGAAGGCTTGACGTCCGGAGGTGGCCGGTCGTCCGTAGCTTTGGCTCGATGACAGTACCGGACGCCCGAAAGCTCGGTCGTCCAGATCTCGGGACTCGCTTGACGTCCGGCGCGGCTCGGCTGCTCGACGCCTGTAGCTTCTGCAACAGCTCTTCTTCTTCTTCATCACGCTTGGGGTCCTCGCCGTCTTGGCTCTTGTATGCAGCTGTACCGTGGCTCTCCTCCATACACCTGATCACACATAGAGTTTCCGAATGAGGTAGTAGCCATGTCTCGTGAGTAGGAAGAGGGAATTCGGAGAAGAGCGAGTTCACCTTATCTTCAATAGCCTTAGCTCGAGCTCGAGTCATGGGTCCACGTGGTGTTGAGGAAGATGTAGGTTCGTCCATGGGGATTAGTGAGGGATGCTCCGCATCATCTCCCCTCCCTTGAGAGAGATCCGACCTTGGATCAAAAGCTTCATCTCCATGGTATGGTGCGAGGTCCTTGACGTTGAAGATGTCGCCACATTGTACTTGTCTCGAGGTAGGTCAATCTTGTAGGCGTTGTCATTGTAGCGCATAGCACCTTGAAAGGTCCATCGGCTCGAGGGAGAAGCTTGACTTATGCTCTTTGGGGAAACGGTCCATGGAAGGTGTAGCCATACTAGATCACCAATGTTGAAGACCATGGGTTGCTTGTTGATGTTGAGCTTGGTCGCTAGTCGCTGTACTTGGCGCCGATGGTTTGTCTTGTATCCTCATGCATCTTCTTGATTTAGCTTGCCTGCACTCGCATCCATGTTGGTGCGCCTTGTAGAGGAAGTGGTAGAATGTCGAATGGGAACAACGGGTTGAAGCCGTAGACGACCTCGAAGGGGGACTTGCCGGTAGTCGAGTGTCTTGCACGGTTGTAGGCGTACTTGGCGATGGGTAGACATGCTTCCCACTCCTTGATCTTCTTCTTGATCAAGACGCCAAGTAGAGTTGAGAGTGTGCGGTTGTCACCTCCGCTTGGCCAATTGAGGGTGGTATGCGATGAGAACAAGAGCTTGATTCCAGCTTGGCGATAGAGTCTTCCAAAAGTAACTCAAGAACTTGACGTCATGATCGGAGATGATTGTCTTTGGTACTCCATGGAGTCGCAAGATTTCCCTACAAAAGTGATTTACAATGTGTGAAGCATCGCTCATCTTGTTGCAAGGAATGAAATGTGCCATCTTAGAAAATCTATCCACAACAACAAACACGGAATCCTTTCCATTTTGAGTTCTAGGCAAACCAAGTACAAAATCCATGCTAATGTCTTCCCAAGGTTGATAAGGAATAGGAAGAGGCATGTAAAGACCATGAGATTGTGCCTTAGACTTAGCTTTATGACATGTAGAGCATCGGTTGGTGAAGCGTGAGACGTCATGAACATCTTGGGCCAAAAGTAGTTCTTGGAGAGCGTGGCTAATGTCTTGTCGCCCAAAGTGTCCCATGAGTCCGCTCCATGAGCCTCTTGCAAAAGGAGCAAACGAAGAGAAGACTCTGGAATGCATAGTTTGTTAGCTCTCATAAGATAACCATCCTTAATGTAATATTGTTCCCAAGAAGTATGCGCCAAACACTTAGCATAAGGAATAGCAAAAGATGGGTTGTTAGCATACAAGTCTTTGATGTGCTCAAACCCAATAACATTCAACTCAAGTTTAGTGACAAGCGCATATGCGTGAAAGTGCATTACAACTACATTTTCTTTACCCTTAATGTACATGATGACATAGGGAAAAGATTCAATAAATTCACTCCATATGGCATGACGCTTGTTCAACTTAGTTTGACATTTTAAGTACTTAAGCTGCTTCATGATCGGTATGGATGACAAACTCAAGGGTCTAAGGTAATGTTCCCAAACATGTAGCACACGCACTAAAGCATACAATTCTTTGTCATAGATGGATAGTTAAGTTGAGCACCGGATAGTTTTTCACTAAAATATGCATTGGCTCGCTTTTTCTTGCATCAAAACTCCGCCAATTCCTGCACCACTTGCATCACAATGAACCTCAAAAGTTTTGTCAAAATTAGGCAAAGCAAGAATCGAGCATGAGTAAGCAAAGACTTGAGCTCATCAAAAGCGTGGATTGCAAAGTTCCCCAAACAAAAAGAGTATTCTTCTTACTCAAAGCATGCAAAGGAGCGCAATTGTGCTAAAATCCTTCACAAAGCGATTTATAAAACCCGCAAGACCAAGAAAGCTACGCACTTGTTGCAAATTGGTGGGTTGGAGCCAAGTTTTAATTGCTTCAATGTTAGATTCATCAACATGGACACCCTTTGAGGATACAACAAAACACAAGAAAACCACTTTGTCAACACAAAATGTGCATTTTTTCATGTTTGCATAAAGACTTTCCTTTCGAAGGGTTTGCAAAGCAGTCCTAACATGATCAAGATGCTCTTTCGTGGTTTTGCTAAACACAAGAATATCATCAAAGTAAACCACAACAAAGACTCCAATATAAGGCCGAAGGACATAATGCATGAGACGCACAAAAGTACCGGGAGCTTCCGGTAAACCCATAGGCATGACTAACCACTCATATAAACCAAATTTGGTTTTGAAAGCAGTTTTCCATTCATCACCATCTTGTATGCGGATTTGATAATAGCCACTTTTAAGATCAATTTTTGAGAAAAAGTTGGCTCCACTAAGTTCATCAAGCATATCATCTAAGCGAGGAATGGGATGCCTATAGTGAACGGTAATAGCATTTATAGGTCTACAATCGAACACAAGCGGAAACTTCCATCGGCTTAGGCACAAGTATAACGGAACGCACACGGCTTAGGCTTTCACGTACATGACCGTTGTCGATGAGTTGTTGTACTTGCCGTTGAATCTCCTTGGTTTCTTCAGGATTGACTCAGTGATGTAGGGCGGAACCCTATGTGGACGATCTTTCACGTTTTGGAGTGGATCCTACGGGGAATCACGAAGAACACGCGGAAGAACAAAGGGAAACACGAAGGAAACGAGAGAGAGAGAGAGAGAGAGAGAGAGAGAGAGAGAGAGAGAGAGAGAGAGAGAGAGAGAGAGATCACTCAACCAACAAGGAATCAATCACACAAGTGCTAGATCACCGAACACAAAGAGATACATATGATCCACAATCAACAAAGGTAAGGATACACGAGTAGCCGTTCTTCTCCTAGAGGAGGTCTTGATGGGGTCCACCCTAGAAGGGGTCTTGAATCCGCTTGGGGGATCTTCTCCGTAGAGGTCCTGAGCTCCGAGGAGAAGTAACCAAGTGGATGAGCAAGGCTCTCACACAAACATGAGCTAAACCAAAGCTAACCCTAGAAAGTTGGGGAAGAAGGAGTATATAGTCTAGGGCGAGGCACAAGGGCTGCGCCCAAACGAAGTCAACACACAGCGCCGGACGTCCGGAGGCTCGGACGGTCCGGACGTCCGGACGGGCTCGGTGTCCAGAGAATCAGTTCTGTCATATGCGCGGCTTGACGTCCGGAGAGGGTCGGTCGTCCGAGCCAGGACGGTCCGGACGTCCGGAAGTTGTCGGTCGTCCGTAGATTCGGTTCAAGGCAGGCTGGTCGGACGTCCGGAGGCTTCGGCCGTCTGTAGTTTTGGTTCGGGTAAAGTGCCGGACGTCCGGAGAGTCCGGCCGTCTGGTCCTAGGACTCGCTTGACGTCCGGAAGGCGCTTGACGCCCCGTGCTCGTGCCTTCAGCAAGATTCTTATTCTTCTTCCATATGCTTGGAGTCCTCGCCGCCTTGGCTCTCGCAAGTAGTTGATCCTGGCTCACCTCCATGTACCTGATTACACATAGAGTCTCCGAATGAGGTAGTAGCCATGTCCCGTGAGTAGGAAGAGGGAGTTCGGAGAGGAGCGACCACCTTATCTTCGATAGCCTTAGCTCGTGCTCTTGTCATGGGTCCTAGTGGCGTTGAGGGAGATGTAGGCACGCCCATGGGGATGAGCGAGGATGCTCCGCATCATCTCCCCCTTGGGAGAGATCCGACCTCGGATCAAAAGCTTCATCTCCATGGTATGGTGCGAGGTCCTTGACGCTGAAGATGTCGCCACATTGTACTTGTCTCGAGGTAGGTCGATCTTGTAGGCGTTGTCGCTAGTAGCGCATTAGCACCTTGAAAGGTCCATCGGCTCTAGGAAGAAGCTTGACTTATGCTCTTTGGGGAAGCGCTCTCATGAAGGTGTAGCCACACCAGATCACCAATGTTGAAGACCATGGGTTGCTTGTTGACGTTGAGCTTGGTCGCTAGTCGCTGTACTTGGCACTCGATTATTTGTCTTGTATCCTCATGCATCTTCTTGATGTAGCTTGTCTGCACTCGCATCCATGTTGGAGCGCCTTGTAGAGGAAGAGGTAGAATGTCCAATGGGGACAATGAGTTGAAGCCGAGACGACCTCAAGGGGACTTGCCGGTAGTCGAATGTCTTGCATGGTTAGAAGCATCGAGATGGGTAGACATGCTTCCCACTCCTTGATGTTCCTCTTGATCAAGACACGGGTAGAGTCGATAGTGTGGTCTCGTCACCTCCGCTTGGCCGTCTGTTTGAGGATGGTATGCGATGAGAACAATAGCTTGATTCTCGAGCTTACGATAGGGTCTTCCAAGAGTAACTCAAGAACTTGACGCCACGATCGGAGACGATTGTCTTTGGCACTCCATGGAGTCGCAAGATTTCCTACAAAAGAGATTTGCAATATGTGAAGCATCGCTCATCTTGTTGCAAGGAATGAAATGTGCCATCTTAGAAAATCTATCCACAACAACAAACACGGAATCCTTTCCATTTTGAGTTCTAGGCAAACCAAGTACAAAGTCCATGCTAATGTCTTCCCAAGGTTGATAAGGAATAGGAAGGGCATGTAAAGACCATGGGATTGAGCTTTAGACTTAGCTTTATGCATGTAGAGCAACGGTTGGTGAAGCGTGAGACATCATGAACATCTTGGGCCAAAAGTAGTTCTTGGAGAGCGGCTAATGTCTTGTCTCTTCCAAAGTGTCCCATGAGTCCGCCTCCATGAGCCTCTTGCAAAAGGAGCAAACGAAGAGAAGACTCGGAATGCATAGTTTGTTAGCTCTCATAAGATAAGCATCCTTGATGTAATATTGTTCCCAAGAAATACGCCAAACACTTAGCATAAGGAATAGCAAAAGATGGATCATGCTCATACAAGTCTTTTATATGCTCAAAACCAATAACATTCAACTCAAGTTGAGTGACAAGCATGCATATGCGTGAAAGCGCTGTCGGCAACTACATTTTCTTTACCCTTAATGTACTTGATCACATAAGGAAAAGATTCAATAAATTCACCCATTTTGCATGACGCTTGTTCAACTTAGTTTGACCTTTGAGGTACTTAAGTGTTTCATGGATCGGTATGGATGACAAACTCATGAGGTCTAAGGTAATGTTCCCAAACATGTAGCACACGACTAAAGCATACAATTCTTTTGTCATAGATGGATAATTGTTGAGCACCGGAGAGTTTTTCACTAAAATAAGCAATGGCTCGTTTTTCTTGCATCAAAACTCCGCCAATTCCGCACCACTTGCATCACAATGAACCTCAAAAGTTTTGTCAAAATTGGGCAAAGCAAGAATCGGAGCATGAGTAAGCAAAGACTTGAGCTCATCAAAACGGTTGATTGCAAAGTTCCCCAAACAAAGGGAGTATTCTTCACTCAAGGCATGCAAAGGAGCGCAATTGTGCTAAAATCTTCACAAAGCGACGATAAAAACCTGCAAGACCAAGAAAGCTACGACTTGTTGCAAATTGGTGGGTTAGCCAAGTTTTAATTGCTTCAATTTTAGATTCATCAACATGGACACCCTTTGAGGATACTACAAAACCCAAGAAAACCACTTTGTCAACACCAAATGTGCATTTTTCATGTTTGCATAAAGACTTTCCTCATGTAAGGGTTTGCAAAATAGTCCTAACATGATTAAGATGTTCTTTCATGGTTTTGCTAAACACAAGAATATCGTCAAGTAAACCACAACAAAGACTCCAATGTAAGGACGGCACATGATGCATAAGACGACGAAAGTACCGGAGCTCCGATAGACCCATAGGCATCACTAACCACTCATATAAACCAAATTTGGTTTTGAAAGCAGATTCCATTCATCACCCCTTGTATGCGGATTTGATAATAGCCACTTTTAAGGTCAATTTTGAGAAAAGTTGGCTCCACTAAGTTCATCAAGCATATCATCTAAGCGAGGAATGGGATGCCTATAGAGAACGGTAATAGCATTTATAGGTCTACAATCGAACACAAACGAAACTTCCATCGGCTTAGGCACAAGTATAACGGAACGCACAAGGGCTTAGGCTTTCACGCATATGACCGTTGTCGATGAGTTGTTGTACTTGCTGCTGAATCTCCTTGATTTCTTCTTGGATTGACTCGGTATGGAGCTTTGTTTGGTAGAGGCGCCCGGATGAGGTCGATTCGATGCTCAATGCCTCAAGAGGAGGTAGACCCGAGGTAGGTCATCGGGGAAAATATCTTGGAATTCCTGCAAAGAGATTTAAACACTAAAGGTAGCTCATGAGAGGTGTTAGTTGTTGGGTCTCCATCCTTGCACACAAGGACAAAGTGCATCACACTAGATGGGTTCTCACACACTTCTCTCATCTCACTTTTGGTGGCAAATAGGATGAGGTTTTTCTCTAGGCTAAGAGGCGCCAAGTTTGGCTTGTGGCTCTCACTCACTTTTTGGTGCATCACTTTCTCACTCTTGTCTCTATGATGGGTGGCTTGCTTGTCGGCTATCACTTGACTAGGAGACATAGGTCGAGCACATATTCCTTCCCTTTCATCTTGAAGCTATAGTGATTGGTGCGCCCATTGTGGATGACACCACTGTCGAATTGCCATGGTCCCATATGAAGTAGGTGGCAAAAGGTCATTGGGACCACATCACACTCCAACGTGTCTTCATAAGCACCAATTTTGAAGGAGACTTGGACCGATGCTCGACTCAGATAGTGCCGGAGTCACTTAGCCATTGAACCTTGTAGGGTGCGGTGCTTCCTCTCGACCAAATGAAGTTTGGAACATAGTTCTTCACTTGTCAAGTTGTGGCAACTACCTCCATCGATGATGACCTTGACGGACCTTCCGCTGATGCCGGCCTTTGTGTGGAAGATGTGGCATCTTTGGTCGCCTTCTTGTTGATGTTGAAGGGTCAAGACCTTGAGACAACGAGAGCGGGCTCAATCTTCATAGCAAAAGACTTGATCATCTTCATCTTCGCTCACTCGCCGTGCATGGCCACTTGCTCAAGGGCTTCCATCTCCTCATCACCATTGAGTCATATGTGCCGCCGCTGAGGATCATGGTGCGCTTGTTGGTGCATTCAGAGACTTGTGGCCTCGGCCGCCGCAAGTAAAACACTTGAAGGAGCTTGTTTTGATGGTCTCATCGGTCGGAGTAGATGATGAAGCACGCGCTTGAAGTTGCTTGTAGTAGGAGGAGGAGGACTTGAACTTGTCGAATTTCTTCTTGTAACTCGATTTGTCGTCGTTGTTTGTAGAAGGTTTGGTTGATGTAGATGTTGGAGGAGGTGTTGAAGCTTGGTTGTTGGAGAAGTCAGAGGTCTTGGATGAGTACTTGGCATTTGAAGTCATCTTGCACTTGACGCCCGCCTTTGTAGCTTGATGTACGAGCTCAATGAGGGTGGAGTATGGTTGGAAGTCGGCGATCTTCTTGATGGGATGATTGAGTCCATTCAAGAAACGTGCCATAGTTTGCTCATCATCTTCCTTGACATTGGCTCAATCATGGCTATTTCCATTTCCTTGTAGTATTCTTCAACACTCTTTGTTCCTTGCTTGAGAAGTTGGAGTTTCTTGAAGAGGTCGCGTTATAGTAGGTTAACAAACGTGTCGCATGACATCCTTCATTTGAGCTAGGTTGGCACAAAACGTGCTCGCATGACATCCTTCATTTGAGCCCAAGTGGTGATTGAGGTTCACCTCTTGCTTGTCTTCGCCAATGATTTGTTCCCACCATATGAGCACATAGACTTGGAACTCAAGTGATGCCATAGCGATTTTCTTCGCTTCATCGTAGTTGTGCAACCGAAGATTTTGTCAACCTTCAATGCCCATGAGAGGTAGTCTTCGGGTCATTGCTTCCATTGAACTTGGGCATGGTGAATTTTAGCTTCAGAAGCGCTGTTTTCATTGTGTTGTTGGCGATGTTGATGATGACGCCTTTGACATGGATTGCAATCGCCTTCATGTTGCTCTTGGCGTGAGGAAGACCATGATCAACTTGCTCTTGTTGAACTTGAGGTTGAAGTGGAGCTTGACGAGCTTGTGGAGGAGCTTGAGGAACTTGACGTTGTCCATGAGGTTGGTAGTTCCTCTCTTGGATTTCTTCTCAAGGGCTTCTCTTGATTGCGCCTGTCACATTGCGGTTGGCAAAGGCTCGACTTGATTCTTGAAGGGCACGCTATACCTCAAGAGCTTGCGCTTCACGTTGTTGTTGTTGAAGACGCGAGCCTTGGCGCCTTCTTCGCCTTTGGTGTAGACGCGCCGTTTCTTCCTCTTGGCGCCGTAGTCGTTGTCGCTCTTGAGCTTGGGCAAAAGCGCTTTGGTTTGATTGAGGACGAGGAATTGCTCATCGACTTGCTCTTGTGAATGCTTGTCATGTAGCGGTTGCGTAGATGCATGACGGTCTTGACGCGGCACGCACGAAGAGTGTTCAAGTAGGTGTACTTGAGTCGAGAAGGTGTCGCCGGAGTGTCTACTCGAGCGGTCTGCCTTTGAGGATGAAGAAGTGGAATGATGCCGGTTTCTCATCAAGGGGCGGATCTCGCCCATTCTTGCATCATTCTCTTGCTTGTGAGCGCCGAACTTGTTGTCGAAGTAGTCTCTTGTACGCTGCTCGGAGAGTCGCAAGTCGGTGGCGAGATTGTCGATGCGGTCGCCATTGCTTGTTGTTCTTGGTGCAACGCCACAGCACCAAAGAGGTGATTCTGGTGACGATGATGACATGTCGTCGCTTTGTTCGATGAAGAGTGGGTTGGTAGAAGTACTTGGCCTATCCATCATTCCAAGCAAAATGTGAGTGGTAGAAGGAGAAGAACTTATACCAATGTACCTTTGACCGATGTTGATGATGAATCAAGTTCACTCAAATGCGGACAATGAAATAGCACTATTGGTACCAACCTTGTCGGTTCTCACACCTACACAAATAAAAGCTTATGGTGGAGCTTGGTGAGGATGGTGGTACAAAATTTGATGCAATTGTAAGTGAGCGCCAATAATGTTGGAAAAGGTACACAAATTTGCAAATGCAACAAGTAGACCAAGCAACTAGTGGTACACGGAACACACACGCAAAATAGATAAGTGGATTGTGCAAACCAAAAGTGAGCCAAAATGTGGAATCCACTTAAAATGCTCTTGTTGCACAATACTAGAGAGACGCTTAGCACGATTGCATAATAGGCGGATACGAACTTGTGCACAACCTACTATGCAAAATGCAACTATCTCTATCCCACGATGCTATATGTATGGTATTTCAAAAGCGATGATCCAAGATGATCCAATATGACAATCTTAATGTAGTATGATGCTATGGTTCTTGCTCATAAGCTCTTTGCTTATCTTTCCTCTTTCCTTAGAAGCTTGTGTGGCTCTTTCACTTTTGAGCTCTTTTCTCATGCAAAACTTCACGAACCAAGATAGCAATTGTGTATTCTATGACAACTTTGTGACACACAAATGGATCCCAAGATATGCACCACTATGGTATGTTATGTATGCTATGGAGTATGATCACTAATGTGCATAAGTCACGTTGTTCGCAATACTCAATGGCTAGTCTCGATGGGTAAGCTACGCAAAAGTAGGGACAATGTGGGTATCAATGCAAATGCAATGTTTGACAAAGATGTCGCCGGGTTACCGCCTTGGTGATGATGAGACCTTGCGGTTGAGCTGCAGTGATGATGAAATCGAACCGCACCTAGATAGCCAAACACAAGAGGATACGGAAGCCACAACTCAAAATCTCAAGGACCAAAATGTGGTAAAATCGCCATAGGATGTATTGGGAGGATGGTGTATGTGGTTTTGGAAGATGTGGTGGAAGGTGGGTGAGGTGGTGGCGAATCGACAAAGTTCAGGTTCGCTGTGGTTTTACTTGGACGTACGGGCCTTTACGGTCGTCCGACTCTGCCGGACGTCCGACCGCTTCCGGTCGTCCGAGACTGGAAAAATCGGCCTGAAGAACTGCAAGATTTCGGGAAGAAGGAAATTGTGAGGTCGAAATCGAGGATTTGGTGGATTGAAAAGGGTGGGAAGGAGGGAAAAGCTAGATCCACACGTAGCAACTCAAATCCATGGACCAAATCCAACAAAATCTCAACTCACAAACAAATCACAAAAAATTTGGGGCTATTTTTGGTGGGGAATTTTCGAATTAGGACGAAAACAACAAAATCAAGCTAGAAAAGAGGGTAGGGCTCCAAAACGTGATCAACGTGGCTCATGATACCAAGATGATGTAGGGCGGAACCCTATGTGGACGATCTTCACGCTTTGGAGGGATCCCACGGGAATCACGAAGAACACGCTGAAGAACAAAGGGAAACACGGAGGAAACGAGAGAGAGATCACTCAACCAACAAGGAATCAATCACACAAGTGCTAGATCACCAACTCAAAGAGATACATATGATCCACAATCAACAAAGGTAAGGATACACGAGTAGCCGTTTTCTCCTAGAGGAGGTCTTGATGGGGTCCACCCTAGAAGGGGGTCTTGAATCCGCTTGGGGATCTTTCTCCAGAGGTCCCGAGCTCCGAGGAGAAGTAACCAAGTGGATGAGCAAGGCTCTCACACAAACATGAGCTAAACCAAAGCTAACCCTAGAAAGTTGGGGAAGAAGGAGTATATATAGTCTACGGGCGAGGGGTACAAGGGCTGCGCCCAAACGAAGTCAACACACGTGCGCCGGACGCCCGAAGGCGCCGGACGTCCGGAGGCTCGGACGGTCAGACGCCCGGACGGGCTCGGGCGTCCGTGAGAATCAGTTCTGTCAGGCGCGGCTTGGACGTCCGGAGAGGGTCGGCCGTCCGAGCTGTGGACGGTCCGGAGGTCCGGTTGTCGGTCGTCCGTGAGATTCGGTTCGGCAGCAGGCCGGTCGGACGTCCGGAGGCTTCGGCCGTCTGTAGTTTTGGTTCGGTGGCAAAGTGCCGGACGCCGAGAGTCCGGCCGTCTGGTCTCGGGACTCGCTTGGACGTCCTAAGGCGCTTGACGTCTGTGCCTCGTGGCTTTCAAAGATTCTTCTTCTTCTTCCATATGCTTGAGTCTCGCCGCCTTGGCTCGCAAGTAGTTGATCCTGGCTCACCTCCATGTACCCGATTACACATAGAGTCTCCAAATGAGGTAGTAGCTATGTCTCGTGAGTAGGAAGAGGGAGTTCGGAGAGGAGCGAATTCACCTTATCTTCGATAGCCTTAGCTCAGCTCTTGTCATGGGTCCTAGTGGCGTTGAGGGAGATGTAGGCACGCCCATGGGGATGAGCGAGGATGCTCCGCATCCGATAGAGGCAAAGGTGTCCCGCCTTCGATGAGATGTTGGTTTTCGCTTTGGAGGAAGTCGACTTTGACGATCCGACTACTTAACGCGGCGAGGACGCCGCGCTTAGCAATCGCTAAACCAACTCCGAGAGGTTATTGACCACGCCGAGCACGATCAACCTGACCACGAGGGTCTATTTCCGCGAGCAAACGAAGAACAAGCAAGAAACTGAGATTGCAATCTGATATTGCGAATATAAGATGAAAGCTTTATTGATCAAGGTGGGGTTCTCAGACGCTTTGTCCGGTCGCTGAACACAAACGGCACGCGGGTTGCAGCTATGGCGAACTTTTAATCTAAACAAAACCTAAGGTCTAAACGGTGCCCTAAGGGCTGTATATATGGAGAAAGAGGGGGAATTTCGTGGCCCTTGGTGGAGGGGTCCAAATCAACCCTAACTCTTGTTTCCCCACACATACGGACTCTAAAAACAGCCTATACTTAAGTATTTCGAAATTACATGGGCCTGGCTCCAATAATAAGGTGACGAAGCACCTAGAATAGCCTATGGACTAATATTATGAAGTGGCATCTTGTATATTTCGTCCAAGGCCTTATGCACTCATTAGGGTGGCTTCAAAGTCCTGAATCATCACTTGTAACTCCGTTTGTTCTCCTTGCGCATGCCAACATCTCCATGCTTGAACTTGCTCCAAGGTTCATCTTTCTTGTCCATGGTAGGCCCTTCATTTGTAAGAAAACAAATGTATCCAATTTAGGCAGCATCATATTCTCATGAACATTGGAATCAAGTATCAAGAAACGAAAGTACCGATAATTCAATTGGCATGCGCGAGCTCTAGTAATTGGTCCAAGATGTATAGCAGCAGGGGCTGTGGGTGTAACAATGGTATTTATGTCCTCATCATCCTCCCTTCTTGAAATGAAGTCGCCCTCGACGGAAGCTCATCTTCCTCACCCAAATAAGGCTTCAAATCTGCAATGTTAAAAGTGGACTAACCCCAAAATCTGCAGCAGCTCAAGTTTATATGCATTATCATTTATTTTCTCTAACACCTTAAATGGACCATCAGACGCGGTATTAGCTTTGATTTGCAAATTAGAAACCTATCTCACGCAAATGTAACCAAACAAGATCTCCAGCAAAGACAACATGTTTTCTACCCTTATCTCCAAGAAGTTTATATTTAGCATTCATACGCTTAATGTTTTCCTTAGTTAACTCATGCATTTTAAAACCAATTCAGCACGCTCTTAGCATCAAAATTAACCTTCTCCAAGATGGAAGAGGCAACAAATCAATAGGTGCACGAGGTAGGAAGCCATACACAATTTCAAAAGGGCACATCTTAGTAGTAGAATGCAATGAACGATTATAAGCAAATTCAATATGAGGCAAGCATTCTTCCCACATTTTCTTATTATTCTTCAAAACAGCCCTAAGCATAGTAGACAATGTTCTATTGACTACTTCAGTTTGTCCATCAGTTTGGGGGTGACAAGTAGTACTAAAAAGCAGTTTAGTCCCCAACTTAGCCCATAAACATCTCCAAAAGTGGCTAAGAAATTTAGTATCACGATCTGAAACAATAGTATTTGGCACACCATGCAAGCTTAATAATTTCACGAAAGAACAAATCAGCAACATTAACAAAGATCATCGCTTTTATGACATGGTATAAAGTGTGCCATTTTCGAGAATCTATCCACGACAACAAATATGCTATCCTCCCCATCTTTGTTTGAGGTAAACCTAAAACAAAGTCCATAGATATATCCTCCCAAGGAACACTAGGCACAGTAAAGGCATATATAAACCATGAGGATTGAGTCGTGACTTAGCTTTTTGACATGTAGTGCAGCGAGCAACAAAACGCCAACATCCCGCCTCATCTTTGGCCAAAAGAAATGTGTAGCAAGTATATCCTCCGCCTTCTTGACACCAAAGTGTCCCATTAATCCTCCTCCATGCGCCTCCTCAGCAACAACAAAGACTTAACAGTAGCTAGCAGGAATGCATAGCTTGTTAGCACGGAACACAAAACCATCATTAATAAGGAACTTGTTCCATGTTCTTCCTTCTTACAATTCTGCATTACATCTTTAAAATCAGCATCATGCACATATTGATCTTTGATGGTCTCCAAACCAAATATTTTGAAGTCAAGTTGTGAAAGCATAGTATAGCGATTTAGACAAAGCATCAGAATAACATTTTCTTTACCCTTCTTGTGTTTAATGACATAAGGAAAGTCTCAATGAATTCAACCCATTTAGCATGTCTACGATTCAGTTTAGCTTGACTTTTAATATGTTTCAAAGATTCATGATCAGAATGTATAACAAATTTTTGGGCCATAAATAATGTTGCCATGTTCTAAAGTCCTAACAAGAGCATATAATTCTTTGTCATAAGTAGAATAGTTCAGACTAGGCCCACTCAATTTTTTCGTAAAAGTATGCAACAGGTTTGCCATCTTGTAATAACACACCTCCTAATCCAATTCCACTAGCATCACATTCAAGCTCAAAAGTCTTATTAAAGTCGTGAAGTTGGAGTAAAGGAGCATGTGTCAACTTATCTTTCAATACCGTGAAGGCTTCTTCCCAAGTGCGGTACCCCAAACAAAAGGCACATCCTTCTTTGTAAGCTCATTGAGAGGTGCAGCAATGGTGCTAAAGTCTCTCACAAAACGCCTATAGAAACCAGCGAGTCCAAGAAAACTCCTCACTTGTGTGACCGCTTTGGGCTGCGCCAACTCTCAATAGCTTCAATCTTGGCTTTATCAACTTCAATTCCTCGTGGAGTAACAACATAGCCAAGAAAAGATACTCGGTCGGTGCAAAAGGTGCACTTCCAAGGTTACCAAACAAACGCATCACGAGAGCATTAAAACAGCACGAAATGTTCCAAATGTTCTTCCAAAGATTTGCTATAAATCAGTATATCATCAAAGTAAACTACCACAAATCGTCCAATGAAAGCACGAAACTTCGCTCATTAATCTCATGAAAGTACTAGGTGCATTAGTTAACCCAAAAGGCATGACTAACCACTCATATAATCCAAACTTAGTTTTAAATGTTGTTTTCCATTCATCTCCCAATTTCATATGAATTTGATGGTATCCACTACGCAAATCAACTTTGGAGAATATTGTAGAGCCACTCAATTCATCAAGCATATCATCTAGCCTAGGAATAGGATGACGATAACGAATAGTAATATTATTAATGCCTCTACAATCAACACACATACGCCGACGCACCATCCTTTTTAGGCACTAGTATAATAGGAACAGCACAAGGACTAAGAGATTCGCAGATATAACCTTTTGTCGAGCAGCCTCCTTGTACTTGACGATAATCTCCTTCGCTCCTCCGGATTGGTACGGTATGGTGCACGGTTGGTAGCGATGCACCGGAATTAAGTCAATTTGATGCTCAATCCTCGAATAGGTGGTAATCCCGTGGCACGCCTTGTGGGAAGACGCCATTTAACTCCTGCAAAATGTTAGTGACAGCAGGGGGCAAAGAGGAAGGCACGCCCTAATGAAAATAATGCCTCTTTGCACACAAAAGCATAGCAAACAGATTTGCTAGAATCTAGCTCATCAATATCAGATTTGGTGGCAAATAAACATGCACTTTTCAGCTTTAATTTCAAAGCAACATTAGATGGTTTATTATTAGGCTTCATTTGTTGCTCAAATTCTTTTGCCACAATCTGATTTTCACTCTTATTTTCTCCTGTTTTGCTTTATTAGCTCTATTAATATCATCTTTCAAAATGGAATCAGGAGTCATAGGAAGCAAAGTAATATTTTTATCCTTGTGAACAAGAGTATACTGATTGTTTCTACCATGGTGTACAGAATTTTTATCAAATTGCCATGGTCTACCAAGTAATAAGGAACATGCTTGCATAGGTACCACATCACAACCAACATAATCAGCATATGTAGAGATACTAAAATGCACACCGAACAAGACGTGTTACCTTAACCTTGCCGCTGTTGTTGAACCATTGGATGTAGTAAGGATGTGGATGTGGTCTTGTGGTGAGAGAAAGCTTCCACCATATCCATGCTAGCCAAGTTGTTGCAGCTCCTCCATCTATGATGACGCTAATAGAACGCTCCTTCACAACTCCCTTTGTATGGAACAAGTTATGCCTCTGATTTTGCTCAGCTTGTGTAACCTGCACACTCAAAACACGTTGAGCAACTAAACATTCATACCTGCCAAGATCTTCAAAGAGCCATGTATTGCGCCTCAAGATCGTAATCATCTCCACCGTGTTCTTCATGTGTAATAAGAGCCAAAGTCTCTTCATCATAGTCACTAGTGACTCATACCCACCATCCTCGTGAGCAATCATCACACGCTGAGATTGGCATTCTCTCAAAAATGTCCTCTTCCCCTTACAACGCACGACAAATAATATCACTTGTGTGCCCTGTTGACGCCATGGAAGAAGAAGAGCTCTGTAGGCCCAGCAGTGTACTCTTGGCGATAGTGGTGGTTGTGCCTGCTTTTTGTATCACGTTGGAGGTGGCAGCCACGGAGGTGCCGGTGTAGTAGAACGGTGGAAGTAGATGATGCACGTGGTGTCCATGATGAAGGTCGACCTGCAGAAAAGTTAGTCCTCGCCAAGGCCTCGCCGATCCTCTGACTTCACGCTTAGCTTTACAAGCAAGATGGAATAATCGAGTGATATTATTATAATCCTTGTAGTCTAGAATGGTCTGAATCTCTATTTAATCCACCTGTAAAACGTGCAAGCATAGCTTCATTCTCCTCAACAATACCACATCTAATCAAGCCAGTTTGTAATTCCCGATAATATTCTTCACCGAATTTTTCCTTGTCTTAAGCGCTGCAATTTTGAAGTAATTCACGTTGATAATATGGTGGAACCCAACGAGCACGATAGCAGTTTTCAAAGGAGCCCAAGTAGTGGAACATGATATAATCTACAATGTTCGCACCACCAAACACATGCAAAGCTAGTGAAAGCACAAACAGCAGCAGAACACGCCTCTCCTCGTGATATTGTAAACATGTAAATCGTTGTTCAGTTTCTAACTCCCAAGTAAGATATATATCAGAACATATCTACCCTCAAATGGTGGAATATTCAATTTCAGCTTAGGGAGATGGTCATGATCTCGCACTCAAGGGGAGCCCAACATTGCCATTATTTGCATGTGGACGACCGGTGGTTGTGGTGTGGTGGTTGCACGAAGTTCGATGTTGATCAACCTCATCCTCGTAGCTTTACATAATCATCCTCCCCACCGCAGCAGCAGGAGCCACGTATATCAACAAAGCAGCACCAGCAGCTTGGCCAGTCAAGAGGGACACGGAAGCTCAAGGAGGGCTGTTTCGCTGATGTGGAGGTAGTCCGTTGTTGTAGTAGAGGTGCGTAGGTGCAGCCGTGGTGGTGGTGGTAGACGCGCGAGCAATT
>JAHIAM010005575.1:0-28785 GCA_021605205.1 Aegilops longissima | reverse complement strand
GGGGAAATGACCAAATTATCATCCCAGCTAGACCCATAATCTAGCACACAAGCTTCTCAACATGTCCTCCGAATCCGATTGACTCTTCTCTGTCCGCTCCATCTCGTCATGGATGAAAAGTCAGATCAATTTAGCCTCGCACTCCAAAGTTTCATGCAATCGCTTCCAAAACTTTGAGGTAAACCGCGTCCTCTATCTCGACACAATTTTCCCTAACTCCATGCAAACATACGATCCTGGTCATGTATATCTTGGCCAACTTGGCAATCGTATAGGTAGTCTTCACGGGAATGAAGTGAGCTACCTTGGTCAAACGATCAACTACTACCCGTGATAGAATCATAACCTGAACGGGTCCCGTAATCCCTGTGATGAAATCCATACCAAGTTTCTCCCATTTCCAATCAGAATCAAAGGTTGAAGTAACCCCGCTGGCTTCTCGAGCGTTCTGCTTTACATCGCTGGCAAACATCGTGATACGGCTACGCATCGTGCAATGTCCTTCTTCATACCGCCCACCGAAACTTTGCTTCAAATCCGTGTACATCTTGGTGTTGCCGGTGAATCGAGTATGGTGAATCATGAGCCTCCTCAAGAATTAGCTTCCGAGCTCGAAATCATTGGGCACATAAATACGATCCTCAAACCATATAGTTCCGTGTTCATCCTTACGGAATCCTTTAGCTTTTCCTTCCTCCATCTTTTGCTTTATCTCATCGATTTCCTTGTCCGACTTCGTGTTTCACGAATCCTTTCGGCCGGTGGACTGAACTTCCGTGGTTGCAACAAATCCTTTCGGGACTATCTCCAAATGGAGATCTCCGAGGTCATCGACTAACTCTCGGGTAATCCTCCTGTAAGAGTATTCACATAACTCTTACGGCTCAAGGCATCTCGCATACAACATTAGCTTTACCGTGGTAATGCAATCTCATGTCATAGTCCTTTATCAACTCTAGCCATCTCCTCTCGCCGAGGTTCAATCCTTCAAGGTGGAAGATATATTTCAAACTCTTGTGATCTCAGATAGACATCACAACGATTTCCGATGAGGAAATGTCTCCGTGTCTTGAGTGCATGTACTACAAATGCTAACTCCAAATCATGCGTGGTATAATTCATCTCATGAGGCCGTGAGCTGTCTGGAGGCATAAGCTACAACCTTACCTTCTCGCATCAATACTACCTCCGAGTCCTTGATTTAGAAGCGCCACAATAGACCGGTATTCCTTATGTATATCTCGCAATATCAACACTGAGCCTGGACTAACCGCTTCTTCAATTCTCAAAATCCGCTTCACATTCCTCGGTCCAAACATATTTGGCTTCCTTCTTCAACAATTCAGCCATGGGCTTGGCAATCTTCGAGAAGTTCTCAATGAACCTCCGATAATATCTCGCGAGTCCGAGAAAATCGCGGATCTCTCTTGACTGAGGTGGGTGACCGCCAATCGGTGACTCGATTCAACTTGGCGGATCAACTCGCTATTCCTTCTCCTGAAATAACAATAGTCCGAGGAATCCAACTTCCTTTAGCCAAAATTCACATTTGCTGAATTTGGCATACTGATGTTCTCAAGTTTCTCCAACTAGACGCAAATGTTCCTTATGCTCTTCCTCGCTCTTGGAGAATATCAATATGTCATCGATGAACACCACGACACAACTTGTCCAAATACTCCATGAACACCTTGTTCATCAAATTCATGAAGTATGCAGGAGCATTAGTCAATCCAAATGACATGACGGTATACTCGATAAACCATACCGTGGTGAATGCTGTTTTGGGTATATCCTTTTCACGAATCTTCAATCGATGATACCCGATCAAGATCGATCTTAGAGAATACCTTGGCTCCAACAAGCTGATCAAACAAGTCATTGATCATCACAGAGGGTACTTGTTCTTGATGGTTACTTCGCTCAAAGCACGGTAATCCACAACCATCCTCAAGCTTCCATCCTTCTTCTCTACCAAAAGAACTGGCTCCCCAAGGTGATGAGCTTGACGAATATATCCTTTCTCCAATAACTCATTTATTTGATCCTTGATCTCTTTCAACTCATTCGGTGGCATCCGATAAGGTCTCTTTGGATATTAACAGCTGTCAGTGCAATAGTTCAATCAGAAATTCAATGTCCCCGTCCGTGGCATTCCCGTAATTCCTCCTAAACACATCGGGAAATTCTTGCACCATCGCACTTCCTCCTCGAACAACTCCCGTGAGGGAATGCACCTGATTCTTCATCCGGCAGTGGCTCGCTACATACTTGATCCTCTTCGCCCGGGTGGTGAGTGTAATAGACTTGTCGGGCACACCAATGTTCCTTCATACTTTGACAACTAATCCATGCCTAGGATTACATCCAAGGTCCTGTTTCAACACTATGAGTTCCACGGAAATTTGTGGTTCCCGATGTTGAGGGTTGCTGTGACAGCTTAAACCTCGCCATCATTTCTCCTCCAAATGAACCGACGCCAAGGGGCTTCTAAGGGTTCTAGTGCGTAATCCGTACTTATCCACAACTACCCTTGGTATGAAATGAATGCGCTGCACCGTAATCAAAGAGAACCAAACTGAACGTGAATTCAATAAAACTTACCAACCACAGTTGTTCCGGTTGATCATAGACGCCCTCCACGCCGATGTGATTCACTTGAGCACGGAGGAAAGGATTGGGCTTCTTCGCCGAGCCTCCATTGCCATTCCTGCTCTTCCTCGCTGGCCTCCGGCAAGGCCGGTGGCGAGTGCCCCGCTCTTCCGGCACTTGAAGGTGTGATGTGGCTCAGATCCTTCTGAGTCGGGCGTAACGGTGCTGATTGCCATTACCATTTCCATTGCCATTGCCATGGCCTCGACTTGTTGTCCCGACCGCGGTTGTTCCCATTTCCTCCATGGTTATGACCTCCATGGTTATGATGGTGTGCCTCCTGAGTACGGTTCAGCGGGCTTCACGAGCTCCCCGAAGTTGTGCTTCCCTTGGCTGTACTTCCGCTATGCTTTTCTATCTGCTGCTGCTTGCCTTCCGTAATGGTGGCCTTGTCTACCAGCTCCCGGTAGTTGTTGAAAGTAGCTACAATAAGCTGCATGCTCGGGTTCATCATTGAGTCCTCAAGGAACTTCTCCTGCTTACGGCATCCGTGGCCACATCATCGTGGGCATAGCGCAAGCTTGCTGATTTCCACGACTCGTACACAAGACGATTTCCGGGCGTAGTTGCGGAACTCACGCTTCTTCGCACTCATGGCTCCAGATGAGACATGAGCAGTGCGAAAGGCTCGCTGGAATTGATCCCAAGTGATGCCACCCATGGGAAAAGTGGCGTGTAATTTTCCCACCAAGAAGCCGCTGCAGGTCCATCCAGCTTGATGCACGCAAAGCGCACCTTCTCAAAGATCGCAGCATCCAACGGTGACTAGCTCTTCCAATCTTATGGAGCCAATCATCAGCCACAATCGCTCAAGGTTACTAGAGAACACCGCGGATTCAACCTCGTAAATCGAGTCAAGTTGTCCACAAGGGGTGGTGGTGGTGGCGGTGGATTGTTGCATGTGTTGTTCTGATTCAATCGGTCTGCATCACAGGCATTCTCGCCGGAGCAGCTGGGTGAGCTCCCCAACGGAAACCAAGGTCACGCCTAGGAGGCATCCGGTGTTTTGGAGGGATGAGAAATTTAGAATAGAACAATGGTCTATGAGGAATAACACTACCCATATGAATGCACAATCATAACACACCAATCATTTATTCATTCCACTCAAGCATGGTTCAAACTCGATTACAAAAGCTCATGACTAATCAAAGAAAAACATCGGCCTAACTGACGATTTAAAAGTAAAGGATAACATGGTGGTCGTACTAAAAGTCTTCATCGCTGGCGCCCTCTTGGGGTTTCCTTCGGTACTCCTTCAAAATCCCGATCATTGCTCACGAGGGTGCTTCATCTCCACTGCAAAGGTCCTCTCCCAAGTCCATCTTCCTCAATCGCAAGCTTCATCTTCGTGTCGCCGACTATCTCCATGAAGTCCGTGATTTCTTCCTCATGGCCAAGGAAGTCTCGCTGCCTTCTCCTCCAGCCCACATATGGAACAAAGCTTCCTGCAGTGTCTTCGAAGTTACGGCGTAGTCCGAATCTCCTGCTTCTCGAGAAGACACTCCAAGTCCCGGATGTAAGAGAGAGTGAATCGCCCTCAATGGTACGGATGATATTCCATTCCTTGCCCCGCGAGAAACCATGGCGAGGTCTCGAGTGATCGAAGCTCGCCCTCAGATTCTCTCGAGATGTCCAAGTGCTCGGTAGATCGCCACGCCCCTTCCGATGATCCAGCTTGAACTCGTGAACTCAAAGTTGATAGGCTCCGTGTCCCCAAAGGTTCTCCTCGATATGCACCTCAATCCGTAGCGGTTTCCGCTTGAAGTGCATTAGTGGGTTTCCGTGATCGAGGGCGTGAGCAATCTTTAGCAGCTTCACCATCCGACCAGCTTCCTTCCGGGGCATCGCCTCATCGGCCAAGCAAGTAACTCCGTGAGCAAAACCGGGGTGAACTCGACGGCCATCTAGAATGTTGCAAAGGGAGAAGAGTCGAATAGAACAAGGAAGAATTATAGAATGAAAGGGGTTCAAAGTAAATGGTCTCGCTATGGCTTTCCGATCCTAGGGGTTACGATCCTACTTAGCATGCAGTGTTTCGATACCATCTCTCAGAGCGACCGACCCAAAAATCGGTCAAATCTCCGTGTTCTGTATTCATCCCAAGATCATGCCGGTACTCACAAGACATCGATAAAGTAATCAAAGTTCAATCACACCTGAATATCATTAAACGATTCTCATATAGAGTCTTTATTACAAGGAATAAATTCGCTCAAGGCCAACTCATGAGAAATAAACTAAAAGTGTCATGAAGGCCAAGATAAGCAGTCCATCCGACTCAAAGGGCAATCGCTGCGCGAGCGTAGCCTCACCCCCGATCGAATATATCTCCGCAACATAATACGCTTGCAGCCATGTAGGTCAGCCTTTGGAATAAGTCGCAAGTCATGAAGAATAACAATAATAAAGTTACTAACTCTATATGCATTTTGGCTGGGAGCTCTAAGTTTCATCATTTTGCGAAAAGCAAATTTTATCCTACTACAAAGGACTTGCTTGCAAATTACTACAATTGTTGGTAGTTATTGAGATGGTTCCGCCAACCAATATCTCGCTCCCAAATTATTATTAAGTCATAAACCCTCAAATTATTCCATTAATTTTAGTGTTGAGATATCCCAATACTTCCAAGGTCCGGAGGCTCAAATGTCCGAATCGGGACACGGCTAATCGATTAGGTTATAACTCTCGCAGAGGTTTGCGACTTTCCCCGCAAGAATCATTCCTCCTTTAAAGTCTTCGACTTCATGGTGTTTGAAGACGGACGAATGAAACAGGTCTTCCAAAGAGTTCTTCTCCGCCACTGCCGCACCCATCCAATCCTACCGCTCGCTCACTTCTCGAGTACCGCCCACCAGCCACACTACTAGGGTTAACCCAGCCAGAGCCCATAATGGCTTGCGGCTGCATGTAAGCTTCCGGTCATGGGGCATCCATCCTTCTTCGTGGCTGGGTGAAGCTTTCCGCAGATGTCATGGCGCTTCCATGCATCCTGCCACCACTGGTGCTCCAGGTGCCCGCCAACCGCCCTCCACCCAAGAGTGATTTTCCAAGTCCATCTTGATCATTGTAGTCCATGGTTGTCATCATCTTGACTCTCACATCTTGCTTATGAATTTCACTCATCCCAAATCCCGCTCACGAGCATAGCAAAATAACTACTACGTCCCGGGTCATGGTAACAAGGGATTGGTTCATCCTACCACATGATACTACTCAAGTTTAATGACTTCAAGATTTCACTATCTGCATGCAATGGTGGGTGGTGACAACTACTAATGCACAAAAACATGGGTATTGAAATAACATGATCAAAACTTGCCTTGTTGATGATCCTTGTAAGCTAAAGAGTCGAGTAGCAAGCTCAGATCTGAAACTCTACCGAGACAAACAATAGCACAATAAGCACAATGCAAAAGGATCACACAAAGTAACATAACTTAATAAAACAATCAAACCAAATCCAAAAGGAAAACTCAAAGAAATCAACTCAAAGTTTTTCCTTACTCCAAACAATAACAAAAATAGTTTTTATATAACAAAATTTCCTTAAAATAACCTAATCATGGTTTTAGGTTAACTTAACAAAAAGGATTAACTAAGCAACTAGGAGCAAAAAGAATTAATTAAAAACTATTATAAAACTCATTTTAGGCATAATCCAATTTCTATTAAGAAAATAATTTAAAACTTTTATTAATTATAAATAAAAGTTCATCTAATGGAGTGGCAGAAACTAACCTAGAATAACTAATCACAAGTTAAAAATAAATTAATTTACTAATTAATTAATTAGGAAAACAGAAGTAGTTAATTAATTAGGATTAATAGGATTCTGTCTAGAACTAATTATTTATTAATCCTAAAATACCAAAGTTAATTTCTAGGGTTTGGCAATGTCAAAATAAAGTGATGACAAAAAGAATCATGCAAAAATAATTTTTCTAGCTAAAGTTATAGCAGATTTGCTATTCTGACTAAAACAATATTAAAGCATTTTTAATTATTATTAACATAGCTAAATATATATTTTTCAGAAACTACATAAAATTTGTAATCCAACAAAAAAGAATCACCAAAAATATTAAACAGAATAAAAGATATACATTTTTGAAAATTGAAACTATTCGCAAAACAGAAAATCAAAATAAAAAGAAAAGGCTCACTGGCCTAAATCAGGCACTAGGCGAAGTTTAGTCTAAACGGGCCCTAGGTTTAAACTAACGAACCGCCTAATAAAAATAAACCTAAACTAATAATTAAACCAATCGGGCCGACCGGTTTTATTAATAAAACCCATTTCTTCGGGGCTTTAATCTAGGCCATCGATCTAAGATCTACGGGGTGGGGTGCTGGGACTTACCTGACCATGACGGCGGCGGCGGGCGCGAAGTGTTCCGGGCGTCAAGGCTGGGAGTCCACGACTGCTTGGGATGCGACGAGCACGGGAAGGGTTCGTGGTGTTGGGGGTCTCGGTGGACTGTGGTGGCGCTTGGCGGCGACTTTGAGGCGGTGGCGAGCCTGGACTCCGTGAGCTCTGGGAGGAGAGGGAGAGGGGTCCGCGAGGCTAGGGGGAATGGGGCGGGCTCGGCTTTTATAGCCGGGCCTCGGGATGCTTCGGAAGGGCACGGGTCAAGCTGGGATCCCGGATCCTTCGATCCGGTGGATCTCCCATGAGCGGCGTGGCGAGGGGAAGAAGACGGGCGGGCCCACGAGTCAGCGGGAGAGAGAGGGGCGAGGGGGTCGGGTGGCCGAGGCCAACGGGTTTCAAGTAGGGGGTAGGGTGAGCTGGGCTGGCCTCGGCCGGGCTCGGCTGGCTTGGCCAATGGCTCGGCTGGGTCAAGGCTGGGCTATGGGGGTGAGGCGGCGCTGGCTGGGCTGGGTGGCTCAAGGGCGCCTGGGTTTTTCTTTATTTTTTTAATTAAAACTAAAACAAAATAAAACCCAAATTATAAATAATTTATATAGGGTATATATACCAAAATGATCAGGGATTATTCCTTTCATTTGAACATTTTTCCAAAGTCAAAATCCAAACTTTATAAAATCTATTTTTTCAAATTCAAATAAAATTCAGATTTGAATTCCAAAACTTTTGGCATTGTTTCTTCTGATATTTTGGAGTGTCATGTTTGCTCCTCTCATACTTTTGATCAAGTATTTATCAGCTTAGTTTTGGAATTGTTTCACATGCCAAAGTTTGAAATTCAAATTCAAAACTCAACTTGCTCAAACTTCAAATGACAATCAAATTCAAACAGAATGCATAGGATGCTTAGCTATAATTGTAAAACATTCCAAATAGGAAATTTGGGATGTTACGTAGACATTGATGATCATGTGTTTGATCATAAGCTACACTTATGCATGCTTGATATTATCCTATCTATCTTATGTGATCACTCACTATGCTTGGTGATGAGTGCATGTATTCATTGTTTATTATTTTGAGCGCCCACCAAGATGTATGTGACATGGAAGAGTAACCCATGAGCCTAATTCATTGTGCATTTGCAGTCCAAAGCAAATCTAAAACTATGCACAAATTTAGGGGAGCCCTTGCTTATCACATACTTCTCAAAGCTTTTATGTTATTTAATTTTATTATCATTGGTCGAATCTTTGATCTATATGTTGTCATCAATTACCAAAAAGGGGGAGATTGAAAGTGCAACTATCCCTAGGTGGTTTTGGTAATTCATAACAACATATAGCTCATTGAGCTAATGCTATTCCAAGACTATTATTTCTGGAAAGCTCAATGAATGGCATGGCATGGATGATGAAAGTGGATTCCTCAAAATACTAAGGACAAAGGATTGGATTAAGCTCAAAAGCTCAAGACTCTTCATTTTACATTTTAGTGATCCAAGATCACATTAAGTCTATAGGAAAAGCCAATACTATCAAGAAGGGATGAGGTGTTGCTTAATGAGCCTCTTGCTTCATGTGCTTAGTGATATGCTCCAAAACCCTCAACTACTTTCCCACATCCACGATGACCTAAACTTAAAGCCAAAATCGGTCACACCGATTCTTTCTATCCGCGCCACCAATTCCAAAAGTCATAGCCACCGCCACAAACCCTAAGCAAATCGGTCTTACTCGATAGGGATCTCGGTCTCACCGAGATGGGGTTGCAATCTCTCTGCTTCCCTTCATAACGCTTCGGTCTAACCGGTGAGCGATCGGTCCCACCGAGATTGCAATGTAAACTCTCGCTTCCTTTTTGTAACATTTCGACTCACCGAAAAGAGCAAATCGGTCCCACCGAAGTTTACCTCGACCAACTCTCGAAAGCTTATTACCAAAATCGGTCCCACCGAAGTTTGTGTAATCGGTCTTACCGAGATTACGCTATGCCCTAACCCTAACCATATCGGTCTCACCGAGATGCATGTCACCCCACCGAAAATCACTAACGGTCACTAGGTTTACTAAATCGGTCCGACCATGTTTAACGATTCGTCCCACCGAGTTTGGTAAATTGTGTGTAACGGTTAGATTTTGTGTGGAGGCTATATATACCCTCCACATCCTCTTCATTCAGAGAGAGAGCCATCGTAATCTAACCTACACTTCCAACTTATCATTTCGAGAGAGAACCACCTACTCATGTGTTGAGGCCAAGATATTCCATTCCTACCATATGAATCTTGATCTCTAGCCTTCCCTGTTGCTTTCCACTCAAACCCTTTCCACCAGATCCAAATCCTATGAGAGAGAGTTGAGTGTTGGGGAGACTATCATTTGAAGCACAAGAGCAAGGAGTTCATCATCAACACACCATTTGTTACTTGGGGAGTGGTGTCTCCTAGATTGGCTAGGTGTCACTTGGGAGCCTCCGAGGAGATTGTGGAGTTGAACCAAGGAGTTTGTAAGGGCAAGGAGATCGCCTACTTCGTGAAGATCTACCACTAGTGAGGCAAGTCCTTCAGGGCTTATTGCCATGGTGGGATAGACAAGGTTGCTTCTTCGTGGACCCTTCGTGGGTGGAGCCTCCGTGGACTCACAAGAGCCGCTACCCTTCGTGGGTTGAAGTCTCCATCAACGGATGTACGATAGCACCACATATCGGAACCACGCCAAAAACATCCGTGTTCCAATTGCGCTTTGATTCCTCCAAACCCTTCCCTTACTTTCTTGCAAGTTGCATGCTTTAATTTCCGCTGCCTATATACTCTTAGCATGGTTGCTTGAATTGTGTGATGATTACTTGACTTGTCCTAAAATAGCTAAAATCTGCCAAACTATAAAATTGGGAAAAGGTTAAGTTTTTATTGGTCAAGTAGTCTAATCACCCCCTCTAGACATACTTCAAGGTCCAACACTTACTATATGGTACCTATCATTATTTGAAACAAGTGTTACCAGAGGGGTCCTTCTTGACTCCTTCAATGCGCAATCGCAGCCCGAGTCGGGCCTTGCACTCTTCCAGCTCTTGAGACAATTGGGTATTATTATCCTGTAAGAACTCAGACAAATAATGATCCTTAAATCAGTTGTGCCAACTATTTCAAGTCTCGTGGGCTACCATATATATAATCATCAAATTTTCTTACCCAGATATCCTTTACATACGGTCCGTGGCTCGCAAGACCATTTTGAGCAGCACGGATGTACGCTGCCTCCTGAGTTGAAGGCATCAAACACCTTGGGAGAAACACGCCACGGAGTACGGCCCGCGACGCCTGTGATTCATGGCGCCTCCACTTCAGAATTTATAGTGGATATTTTATCCGCATCCTCTTTAGGAGGAGCATCCGCGCGGCCACAGGTTAGCTTCCGGTCGTGTCCGCCCGGGCCCGATCGTGGAGGCGTGATCGGCAACCTCTCCAGATATAGTCCGCGAAGCTTTTCCTTCTAGGAAACATGGGTGTTATTATGTTTTAAAGACGACAACCACGGAGCGAGGTTTTGTATCATACTTCTACAAGCGCCTCACCGGATTGCTTCCTTTTCACTGCCCGCTTGCTCAAGGCTGAAAGTGCGCTATATCGACTAGAGGGGGGTGAATAGGCGATTTTTATGAATTCTTCACCGAGGAATTTGCAGGTGAGGAAATTCCTTAGCTAAGAACTACTTGCAATGAATAAGTACTCAAAAGTAAACACAACAGATACAAGTATAGTCATTATGATGAAATGAAGACAAGCACAGAGTCATGTAAAGCGAATCACAGATAACACAGATGAAGACAAACAGATCAAGAAATTGAACTGAGGAAATTTAGAAAGTCTTCAACAAAGTCTCAAACACGTGACATGAACAAGCGACAACACAGCTTATGAGGAAATGAAAGAGTTGAGGAAATAGAACCAGCTTGGCTTGGTGAAGACAATGATTTGGTAGACTAGTTCCAACTGCTGTCTCAGCTTGTATATCTGGTTGAGCGGCTAGGTATTTAAACCCGAGGACACATGCCTTGGACACACAGCTTCACCGTATTCTACTTGAGCTAAGGTCACATTGCACTGATACGCCCATTTTGCATCATGCTTTATATCAATATTTATTGCAATATGGGCTGTTATTACACATTATATATCAATACTTATGGCTATTCTCTTATTTTACAAGGTTTACCATGAAGAGGGGGAATGCCAAGACTGGAATTTCGGCCGAAAAGGAGCAAACGTCGAAACCTATTTTGCACAGCTCCAAAAGTCCTGAAACTCCATGAAACAACTTTTGGATTTTATAAGAATTTATGAGCAAAGAAATAGCTGGGGCCCACACCGCCCAGAGACAGGGGCGCCTCTGTAGGCACACCCCTATCTCCTGGGCCCCGGTGGGCTTTCGCCGCCCATCTTCGCTATATCATCACTTTTACCTCGAAAAATTGTGGGCAAGCTTACGGATTTAAACTCGCCACGAGGCGGAACCTCATGGAATCAATCTAGGGCTCATGAGCTGTTCTGCCGGGGACACTCTCCCGGAGGGGGAAATCATTACCAACGCTATCACCAACGATCCTCTCATCGAGAGGGAGTCAATCTCCATCAAAATTTTACCAGCACCATCTCCTCTCAAACCCTAGTTCATCTCTTGTATCCAATCTTGTATCAAAACCACAAATTGGTAGCAGGGTTGCTAGTAGTGTTGATTAGTCCTTGTAGTTGATGCTAGTTGGTTTACTTGGTGGAAGATCATATGTTCAGATCCTTTATGCATATTATTACCCTCCGATTATGAACATGAATATGCTTTGTGAGTAGTTACGCTTGTTCCCGAGGACATGGGTGAAGTCTTGCTATTAGTAGTCACGTGAATTTGGTATTCGCTCGATATTTTGATGAGATGTATGTTGTCTTTCCTCTAGTGGTGTTATGTGAACGCCGACTACATGACACTTCACCATTATTTGGGCCTAGAGGAAGGCATAGGGAAGTAATAAGTAGATGATGGGTTGCTAGAGTGACGTGCTTAAACCCTAGTTTATGCGTTGTTTCAGGGGCTGATATGGACCCATATGTTTAATGTTGTGGTTAGGTTTATCTTAATACTCCTTTTGTAGTTGCGGATGCTTGAAATAGGGGTTAATCATAAGTGGATGCTTGTACAAGTTAGGACAGTACCCAAGTGTCGGTCCACCCACATATCAAATTATCAAAGTACCGAACGCTAATCTTATGAACGTGATGAAAACTAGCTTGACGATAATTCCCAATGTGTCCCCTGGAGCTCCTTCTTAATTATTAGAGTTTGTCCAGGCTTATCCTTTGCTACATAAAGGATTGGCCACCTTGCTGCACTTTATTTACTCTGTTTACTTTTTGCTCACATTATTTATCTTATCACAAAACTATCTATCACCTACTATTTCAAAGGCTTGCAGAGAAAACTCATCGAAAACCGCTTATCATTTCCTTCGCTTCCTCAAGGTTCGACACTCTTACTTATCGAAGGACTACGACAGATCCCCTATACTTGTGGGTCATCAAGACTCTTTCTTGTGCCGCTGTGTGGGAGTGTAGCGCTTTGGTGAGTGGAACTTGGTAAGGAAACATTTATATAGTGTGCTGAAATTTTCTCACATTTGTCACTATGGAAACTAATCCTTTGAAGGGCTTGTTTGGGGTATCTTCACCCCAACCGTAAGATCAAAGAGATACTCCTCAACCTATTGAACTTTATGAAAATATTCACTTTGAGATTCCTTCGGTATGATAGAAAAACTGCTAGCTAATCCTTTTGCAGAGACGGAACATTGCATCCCGATTTACACCTTATCTTTGTGGATGAAGTTTGTGGATTATTTAAGCTTGCAGTATTCCCGATGATGTTGTCAAAAGGAAGGTCTTCCTTTATCTTTGAAGGAGATGCATTGACATGGTATAGGCTATGTGATGATACGGATCTTGGAATTATAAGCATTCAAGTTGGAATTTCACTAGAAGTTATATCCTATGCATCTTGTTCATCGTGATCATAATTACATATATAATTTCTGCCTCGCTAAGGATAAAGCATCGCCAAGCTTGGGGAGGCTTAAGTCAATGTTATATTCATGCCCCAATCATGAGCTCTCTCGGAAATGATTATTCAATTTTCATGCTCGGCTTTCTCTTAATAATCGCAACATGCTCGATACTTCCCGGCTGGTTCTTATGTGTCAAGACTATTGATTTCAAATGGGACTTATTGGAAAGAATTAAATGCAACTCTGAAGATTGGGGTTCCGACGATGGTAAGGAGTCGTATGACACCTAAGTTCGATTGTGTTAAATCTTTTATGGATACCGATGCTTTCCGTGGATTTAGCGCTAAGTATGGACTTGACTCGAGATAGTAGCTACTTTTGTGAAACTTTGCTGCTCACGCTGATCTCCTAAAGAGAAGTGGTTTAAATATAATCCTCCTGTTGAAGTGAAAGTAGTTGCACCTATTACAACAAGAAAAGAGCATTACATATAGTGATCCTATTATTCCTATCGCTATGTCTAAAAACCTCCTTTTCCTATTAGGATAAAAGATCATGCTAAAGCTCAATCGTTTTTCGTAAGAGCAATATTAGAACTTATACACCTCCTGAGCAAATCAAGGTTGAACCTAATGTTGCTATTGTTAAAGATCTCTTGTCCGATAATATTGATGAGCATGTTATTTATTTCGTGATGAAACTGCTAGAATTGCCAAACCTTGTGCTAAAGATAAACATAGACCTGGTAGGCATGCCTGTTATTTCGTTAAAATAGGAGATCATTGTTATCATGGCTTATGTGATATGGGTGCTAGTGCTAGTGCAATATTTATTGACTTACACAAAGAAATTAAGCACTATATCGCACTCCATCGAAGTTAGAAGATATTGATGTCACAATTAAACTTGACAATAGAGATACTATTTCACCAATGGGAATTGTTAGAGATGTTGAAGTCTTGTGGGGAAAACTAAATATCCTCGCTGATTTTCTTGTTCTTGGCTCCCCACAAGATAGCTTTTGTCCCATTATATTTGGTAGACCTTCTTGAACAATCCGTTAATGCTAAGATAGATTATGAAAAGGATGTTGTTACTATTGGTCTAGGTGATATGTCTCATGAGTTCAACTTTTCTAAATTTCGAGACAACACCGAAGAGGTATTACCTTGTAAGGATGAGATTATTGGTCTTGCTTCCATTGTTGTTCCTCCAACTGATCCGTTAGAACATTATTTGTTAGACCATGAAAACGATATGTTTATGAAGGAAAGGAAGAAATAGATGAAGTGTTCCTTAAACAAGAACCTATGTCAAACATAACCTTCCCGTTGAAATTTTGGGGATCCCCTCCACCCAAGGGTGATCCTGTTTGAACTCAAACCTTACCCGATAATCAAGTATGCTTATCTTGAGGAAAAGAAATATATCCTGTTATTATTAGTGCTAACCTTTCGAGAAAGAAGAAGAAAGATTATTGAAAACTCTCAAGAAGCACCGAGCTGCTATTGGATATACTCGATGATCTTAAGGGCATTAGTCCCACATTATGTCAACACAAAATTTCAAAGGAGAAAGATGCCAAACCAGTTAGAGATCCTCAAAGACGATTAAATCCCAAAATGAAGGAGGTGGTAAGAAAGGAGATTCTAAAACTCCTTGAGGCAGGTATTATTTATCCCGCTGTCGATAGTGAATGGGTAAGCCCTGTCCATTGTGTCCCTAAAAGGAGGTATTACCGTTGTTCCTAATGATAAAGATGAATTGATCCCGCAAAGAATTATTATAGTTATAGGATGGTAATTGATCTTCGTAAGTTTAATAAAGCTACTAAGAAAGATCATTACCCTTTACCTTTTATTGATCAAATGCTAGAAAGACTATCCAAACACACACATTTTTGCTTTCTAGATGGTTATTCTCGTTTCTCTTAAATACTGTGGTGCAGAAAGGACCAATCTAAAATTACTTTTACTTGCCCTTTTGGTACTTTTGCTTATAGACGATGCCTTTTGGTTTATGTAATGCACTGCTACCTTTCAAAGATGCATGATGGCTATATTCTCTGATTTTTGTGAAAAGATTTGTGAGGTATTCATGGATGACTTCTCCGCCTATGGATCCTCTTTGATGATTGTTTGAGCAACCTTGGTCGAGTTTTGTAGAGATGCTAAGACACTAGTCTCGCCCCTAATTGGGAAAAGTGCCACTTTATGGTTAATGAAGGCATTGTCTTGGGGCACAAGATCTCCGAGAGAGGTATTGAAGTTGATATGGGCAAAGTTGATGCTATTGAAAGATGCCATGTCCCAAGGACATAAAAGGTATAAGAAGTTTCCTTGGTCATGCCGCTTTTATAGGAGGTTCATTAAGGACTTTCCTAAAATCTCTAGGCCTCTCGACTAATTTATTGCAAAAGATATTCCTTTTTCTTTGATGATGATTGTGTAGAAGCATTTGAAACACTTAAGAAAGCTTTGATCATCGCACCTATTGTTCAGCCACCTGATTGAATTTACCTTTTGAAATTATGTGCGATGCTAGTGATTATGTTGTAGGTGCTGTTTTAGGGCAAAGAGTTGATAAGAAATTGAATGTTATCCAAGATGCTAGTAAGACTCTTGATACGCCTGAGAAATTATGCTACTATCGAAAAAGAGTTCTTAGCAGCTTGTGTTTGCATGTGATAAGTTTAGGCCTTAATTGTTGATTCCAAAGTTACTATTCACACCGATCATGTCGCTATTAAATATCTTATGGAAAAGAAAGATGCTAAGACTAGACTCATTAGATGGGTCCTCTTGCTCCAAGAATTTGATTTGCATATTATTGATAGAAAGGAGCTGAGAACCCCATTGCGCATAACTTATCTAGGTTATAGAATGTTCTTGATGACCCACCGCCTATTAATGATAGTTTTCCGATGAACAATTAGCGGTTGTCAATGCTTCTCAGATCGCTTCCTTGGTATGCTGATTATGCTAATTATATTTTGCTAAATATATACCGCTTAGTTTCACATACCAGAAAAGAAAAGTTCTTTATGATTTAAGACATTACTCGGGATGATCCACACCTTTATAAAGAAGGAGTAGATGGTATTACTAGACATTGTGTGTCCGAGTATGAACAGAACAAATCCTACGCAAGTGTCACTCAATCCTATGGAGGACACCACTGAGATAGAACCCACACAAGGTACTACAATCTGGTTTTATTGGCCTACTCTTTCAAAGATGCTCGTAAGTTTGTCTTATCTTGTGATGAATGTCAAAGAATAGGTAACATTAGTAGACATAAAGAAATGCCTATGAATTATTCTCTTGTTATTGAACCATTTGATGTTTGGGGCTTTGATTATATGGGACCTTTTCCTGCCTCCAATGGTTATACATATTTTAGTTGTCATGATTACGTTACTAAGTGGGTAGAAGCTATTCCAACTAGTAGTGCTGATCATAACACTTCTATTAAAATGCTTAAAGAAGTTATTTTCCGAGGTTTGGAGTCCCTAGATATCTTATGACCGATGGTGGTTCACACTTTATTCATGGTGCTTTCCAGAAGATGCTTGCTAAGTATGATGTCAATCATAGAATCGCATCTCCTTATCGCCTGCAGTTTAGTGGTCAAGTAGAGTTGAGCAATAGAGAGCTAAATTTAATTTGCAAAAGATCGTGAATAGACTAGAAAGATTGGTCCAAAAATTGATGATGCATTATGGGCCTATAGAACTGCATATAAAAATCCTATGGGTATGTCCCATATAAGATGGTTTATGGAAAAGCATGTCATTTACCTCTTGAACTTGAACATAAAGCATATTGGGCTATTAAAGAGCTCAATTATGCTTCAAACTTGCCGTGATAAGAGGTTGTTTGATATTAGCTCACTTGATGAATGGAGAACCTAAGCATATGAGAATGCCAAGCTTTTCAAAGAAAAGTCAAACGCTGCATGATAAGAGGATACAAAAGCGTGAGTTTAACGAGGAGATTATGTGTTATTGTTCAACTCTCGCTTAAGATTTTTTGCAGGAAAACTTCTCAAAATGGGAAGGTCCCTACGTTATTGAGGAGGTCTATCGCTCGTGCTATAAAATTAACTATTTCAAGGCACAAACCGAGGGTGGTAAATAGTCAAAGAATTAAACATTATATTTCAGGTAATCCTATCAATGTTGAAACTAATATTATTGAAACCATAACTCCCGAGGAATACATAAGAGACACTTTCCGTAACGCTCCTGCATCCAAAATGCATAGGTATGTGGTACGGTAAGTAAACCGACTCCAAAACAACTCTAATGGCAACTTTTATCAGTTTTGGATTATTTAAGAATTTTAGGAAGAAAGAAGTAGTCGAGTGACGAGGCTCCCACGAGAGGAGCCCCCCGTAGGGCGCGCCTGCCCTCGTGGGCACCTCGTGTGCCTCCTGACCGCTTTTTGTATGTTACATATTTTGGTCAAGAAAATTCATTATATATACTCCAAGGTTTTACCACCGTATCACGCAAATGTCCTCTATTTTCGCTTCGAGATGTTCTGCTTGCAGATTTGGAACAAGATGTCGCCCCAAGTTCGGAGGAGAGAGCTACATGGCTGATTTTATTGCAAACCCAAAAGTATATGGGGATGTGGAACATTATGGTTGGACCACAGAGGAAGAGGAAGACTATGATCCAAAGAGGAAGGAGGAGACAAGTCGGATGAAGAGGACGATCCACTACCTCAACCCGGTGATATGCATGTGGAGTTCAAGAAGTCAAGCCTCCTAAGGTCCAATCTATCCCACCATGTTTTTGCAGGACACAGCAAGGCAACACTATGCAAAAAGATAATGAAACTTGAGCTCGAGAATGAGGATCCGAGGGAGGAAAATTAGCCTCACACGCAAGCTAGAGAAGAAAATGCAACAACTCCTACTTCACCACCTCCAAGAAATAATCACATGGGTATGGGCACCCCTTGGCAACTACTGCTTGGGGAGGTGCCCCTGCATCGATCACCATCACACCCTTATCTTTACCACTTTATTTAGTTCGATCCTTTAGTAGTATCTTGATCTAGTAGATTGAAGTTTTCATATCAAGTAGTTTTGATTTTGCTTTGTGATCTCTTTATGTAAGCTAGTCCGTGTGCTATCTATAATAAATATTAGTGTTGAGTCAAGGGCTTTTCTATGTTGCTATGATCTTGAGAAAGTAGAAAGAACAAAAGAGTTCATATTGATCTTATGGATAGTGATAACTTCACACATAGAAAGTATGAGGCATAAAATTGTTGAGAGTTGATGAACATAGCCTTGGTCATCATTGCAATTAATAGGAAGTGATAAGGTAAGAGGGGTTCACATATAAATATATTATCTTGGACATCTTTTATGATTGTGAAGCACTCATAATATGACATGCTAAAAGAGTTGATGTTGGACAAGGAAGACAACGTAATGGTTTATGTTTTCCGACATCTCGCTTAAAGTATATTGTCATTGACCTTCCAAACATGTTGAGCTTGCCTTTCCCCTCATGCTAGCTAAATTCCTTGCACCAAGTAGAGATACTACTTGTGCTTCCAATTATCCTTAAACCCAGTTTTGCCATGAGAGTCCACCATACCTACCTATGGATTGAATAAGATCCTTCAAGTAAGTTGTCATCGGTGCAAGCAATAAAATTGCTCTCTAAATATGTATGACTTATTAGTGCAGAAAAATAAAATTTGTACAAACTTGTTGTGGAAGTAATAAAAGCGTATGACTTCATAATAAAGGTCCACATACAAGGGGCAATATAAAGTGATGTTCTTTGCACTAAGACTTTATGCATCAACCCTAAATGCGCATGACAACCTCTCGCTCTCCTCAAGGGCCTATCTTTTACTTTATGTTTTACCTATATGCTTGAGTCAAGGTGATGCTCACCTTCCTTTTTATTTTTATCCTTTGGCAAGCTCCTCGTGTTTGAAAGATCATGATACATATATCCAATTAGATGTAAGTTGGCATAGGCTATTATTGTTGACATCACCTAAAGGTAATACGCTAGAGGCAACACAATAAGCCCCTGCCTTCTCAAAGGTCCCATTGAAACTCTATAACCACAAGTATTGCGTGAGTGTTAATAATTATAGGAGACTACGAGATAGTTGAGTATGTGAGCTGCTGAAAAGCTCTATTATTGACTCTTTCCGATGTTATGATAAATTGCTTCAATGACTGAGATTATAGTTTGTTAGTTCCAAATGAAGTTTTTGAACCATACTTGACATTGTGGATTACTTATTACTTGAGCATAGGAAATCATATGAAAAAATCCATATATGTTGCTGTTATTAGAATGATCATGATGCCTCATGTCCAGATTTTATTTTTATCGACACTCTATCTCTAAATATGTGGACATATTTTTCAATTTCAGCTTCCGCTTGAGGACAAGCGAGGTCTAAGCTTGGGGAGTTGATACGACCATTTTGCATCATGCTTTTATATCAATATTTATTGCATTATGGGCTGCTATTACACATTATATCTCAATACTTATGGCTATTCTTCTTATTTTACAAGGTTTACCATGAAGAGGGGGAATGCCAACTGGAATTCGGCCGAAAAGGAGCAAACGTTGGAAACCTATTCTCACACGGCTCCAAAAGTCCTGAAACTCCACGAAACAAATTTTTGATTTTATAAGAATTTATGAGCAAAAGAAATAGGCTGGGGCCCACACCGTCGTCCAGAGATGGGGTGCGCCTATAGGGCGCGCCTCATCTCCTCGGGCCCCGGTGGGCTTCCGCCTCCATCTTCTCGCTATATCATCACTTTTACCCTCGAAAAATCGCGGGCAAGCTAACGGATGAAACTCCGCGCCACGAGGCTAAACTTTGCATGAATCAATCTAGGCTCATGAGCTGTTCCGCTGGGACACTTTCCCGGAGGGGGAAATCATCACCAACATCATCACTAACGATCCTCTCATCGAGAGGGGTCAATCTCCATCAACATCTTCACCAGCACCATCTCCTCTCAAACCCTAGTCCATCTCTTGTATCCAATCTTGTATCAAAACCACAAATTGGTACTTGTGGGTTGCTAGTAGTGTTGATTACTCCTTGTAGTTGATGCTAGTTGGTTTACTTGGTGGAAGATCATATGTTCAGATCCTTTATGCATATTATTACTCCTTTGATTATGAACATGAATATGCTTTGTGAGTAGTTACGCTTGTTCCCGAGGACATGGGTGAAGTCTTGCTATTAGTAGTCATGTGAATTTCAGATTCGCTCGATATTTTGATGATATGTATGTTGTCTTTCCTCTAGTGGTGTTATGTGAACATCGACTACATGACACTTCACCATTATTTGGGCCTAGAGGAAGGCATAGGAAGTAATAAGTAGATGATGGTTGCTAGAGTGATGTAAGCTTAAACCCTAGTTTATGCGCTGTTTCGTTAGGGGCTGATATGGACCCATATGTTTAATGTGTGGTTAGGTTTACCTTAATACTCCTTTTTGTAGCTGCGGATGCTTGCAATAGGGGTTAATCATAAGTGGATGCTTGTCCGTTAGGACAGTACCAAAGTGTCGGTCCACCCACATATCAAATTATCAAAGTACCGAACGCTAATCTTATGAACGTGATGAAAACTAGCTTCACGATAATTCCAATGTGTCCTCGAGCTCCTTCTTCATTATTAGAGTTTTTCCAGCTTATCCTTTGCTACATAAAGGATTGGGCCACCTTGCCGACTTTATTTACTTTATTTACTTTTGCTCACATTATTTATCTTATCACAAAACTATCTATCACCTACTATTTTAGTGCTTGCAGAGAAAACCTTATCGAAACCGCTTATCATTTCCTTCCTCCTCCTCTGGGTTCGACACTCTTACTTATCAAAGGACTACGATAGATCCCCATACTTGTGGGTCATCAACTCGCCTAATCACTGTGGTAAGTCTTCAGTGTGACTTCATTTCTTCACAAACTCGGTCACTCGCCGATCCAAAATTCTCTTGATGCTCTAGACCATGACACCTAACCGCCTAGAAGAAGCACAGCTTCAAAGGTAACAAGCGCCGATCCATGCAGATCAATCTTCAGATGATGCTGAATCACTTTGGATTTGTAGGTGTTTGGGCTTGGGTTTTCTCACTTGATGATTTTCGCCAAAGTCCCTTGAGGATGGTATGCTCTCAAATGATAAGTGCCGCTTTCCTTGAGCAGCCAACCAGCTAGTGGTTGTAGGGGCGCTATTTATAGCCTAGGAGCAGCCCGACATGATAATACATAAATGCCCTTCATTGACATGACCGTTAGGTGCGTAGATATTTTGGGACAGCCGACACAAGGCACAACAACGGTCGAAATTTGAGTATCAAATTCTCGTATATCATGTTCCTCAAGAGGTAGGCAACCCAAGACCGCGTAATTCCTAACTCCTTAGTAAGAACAAATTCTCAAAGAACTGAAGAACTTCATCTCTTTCACTAAAGAAATTGACTGAACTGTATGAGATTTCCAATGGCTTCACCAAGGGATTGGTAGGTGTAGGATTTTGAGTTGAGCATCACATGGAAATTTTTCCTTAGTATTTCTAATTCCCTTTAACAAAGACGGTGTTTCCTATGACTCAAGAAATATAAAATGAAACTACGAAAACAAAAGTCTTCACACTTCATGTTCCTCAATTGAATACCAAGTCGCCAAGGTCATGCCAATTTCTTCACTTTCAAAGTCTTCAAATCCAAAGTCTTCACCAAGAACTTCATTTTAGGGGTCGATTTTCTCTGTAAGTATCAAACTCCTCATAGACTTATAGACCTGTGTACACTCATAAACACATTAGTCCCTTAACCTATAAGTCTTCAATACACCAAAATCACTAAGGGGCACTAGATGCACTTACAATCTCCCCTTTGGTGATTGATGACAATATAGGTTAAGTTTTCAACGGGATAAACATATGAAGTGTAAATACTGATATTGAGGAATTTGATTGCAAGATATAGAAGAACTCCCCTCAAGATGTGCATAGTGAGGAATTTCCTTTGAAGCAATGCACACTTGAAGAGTTGAAAGCATGGAGATCTCCCCTATATCTTGTAATTCATACACGCATTTGACATATAATATGAAGAATTTGAAATGCATGATGAAATATGGTGATCTGATGTAATTCGCATGCGGCATTAATATAAATGAGGAATAAGCATGCCGAAAATCACAGCAAAAGTATTAGGCCACCATAGAGTTTAAGTTTACAACTCGATCCAAAGAAAGTCATCAAGAACGAGAGTTGTAACTTAGGAAAAACACCCATATAAGATAGACCCGCTTGAAGACTAACTCAAATTTCTCCCTTTGTCATCAAATGACCAAAGGATCCAAAATGAGGACTAACGCTCAAGAATATCAAGTTGATGAAGGAGCGCCGTTGTTGGGGTCCTTTGTTGATGTAGGGCCTGCCAGAGTGTCGCCCAAGTCTTCATGCTCATCGGTGTCGCGATGAAGAATAGGAGCTGGCCACCAAGGAAGGAACCTTGACCTTCTTGTATTTCTTCGATGGAGGTGCGACTCACCAAAGTCCTCCTTGAGACCCACTGCCTTCGGATCTTCCGTGACTATAGACATGAGATGTAACAACCTGTGCACGGTTGAAGGTTTCATGGAGGTAGTATTGGTTTTCTTCAACGCATTGTGGGTAGCAATATGTTGTGAAGAATTGAACCAAACCGACGCTTGACCAATTTATGATTGCATCAACCTTCCGATGAAGACCGAGGAGAAGCTCACGATTAGTCAAGACTCGGGTGCTATGCCTTGAGGATTTTGCTTGGTTGTGTTGGCGGTAGAGTCATGGGTGGCGTAGTCATCATTGGTGGAGTAGGATGCAGCCTTCATGAAATTGACCATCCAATGGACGTAATGCCTTCATCTATAACAGCAGCAGCCTTGCCCTTGTCTTCACCGAGGAATATGTCCGCTTGAGGACTTGAATCGGAGGCAAGTAGCTGCAATGGTTCAGTTGTATCAGCTTTATAGTTGAGTGAAGACCTTGTTCGATGAATCTCATAATCCAAGGTATAAGGCTTCAGCTCAAATGGTGACATGGCGACATTGGCCGAGTCCTCATGAAGAAATCATGGAAGGATTGGCACGCCATGAATGATATTGAAAAGCAAATTCTTCATGATGCCAACGACTTCTTCGCTATTCGAGTCGTGGGCCCTTAATAGGACTCAATGTCTTCGCTGTAATGCGATAGATACCGAGGCACATATAGTAATTCCTTCACGAGGAATTTGGTCTGTGGGGCCCGACTGCTTCAAAGGCTTCATCAAGATTGCATGTAGTGATCTCAGTAAGCTCAGGTTCACTATAGACGCAACGAGCAGCTTCAAGGAGGAAATGAGTGGTAAGGCACGAAGAAATTCAGAGCTGGTGCCTTGTAGTGAGTGTTTTGCACATCTTGTGCAGCACCCATGAATTCACATCTTCGTAATCTCCGTTATGTGCAGCGTCGATAAAATTGAAGAATGAGTTCTTCATTCCAATCACAGTATGTCAAGGCAAAAATTTAACAAAGACAACATCATGAAGAACACCGAGGACCTGCACGGAAGCACGGTAGAGATTCCATATCCACATGAGGAATGTGCGCATGATCAAGACTTTGTATTTGTTGAACATCACCGAGGAATATAAATTTGCTTGGCTAGCAGTCCGTAAACGCCTTCCTAATGCGAGCAGAGTCATAGGGGTTGTAGTTAGTGAAGAATACGTGTTTCGCAAAGAAATCATCACCTTGAATTTTTGCTTCCGGAGAATGGATCCTTGGCTTGGGCAGAGGAGTGTCGTTGAGTTGCATCACAACCTCAGAATCCCAATCTCGTGTTCTTCAGTCGAGGAATTTCTGATTCTCGCCGGCTCGGGAACGGGGTACCAGACTTGCTCGCCTCATGCCCGCGGCATGGCTCAAGGGTGGCCCAAGACGCCCATCTTCATCAACACAAGCTCAAGACCGCTGAGGGGCCAAGATTGCTGGGCGGACGACGGGAAGCTTCTCAGTGCACGGCCTCGCCAGTGCTGGCTCACGAGGAGGCGGAGAGATCAAGGCGGGTACCTCACGAGGTTCCTATGACACAAGCTTCATGACGACTAAGGGCGCAGCAGTGCGCCAGCCCGCAAAGGTCCCTCATTTCCTCTTGGTGCAAAGGGGCAAGTGTAGGCGAGAGATCAAGCAAAGGCATCCGCTTTTGCAACAAGACCAAGACCGCCACAACGGCAGGAAGGAAGTCATCGTGGAGCCCAATCCGGCCACAACCGAGCCTTTGACAAAGCGAGGACCAACTTTAGTCAGATAAGTGTACTCGATGTTCCCTTCAAATGGCTAATTGTTGGCCCTTTCCCGCCAATATTTGGGAAGAGGCCTCAGGCTTTCGCCATAAATAGGACTAGCCACCCATGGTGGTATGGACGATCTAGAAACCTTGAGATCGATAAAGAGAGAGAGAGAGAGAGAGAGAGAGAGAGAGAGGAGAAGCGACTCGAACTCCCACTAGCGCTCATCGCACCAGCCAAGAATAGACTCGCGAGGCTGTTCTTCCTTGTATTGTTCATCACCAGCCCAAGAGGCAATCCACCACACCACAAACTAGAGTAGGGTATTACACCACAATGGTCGCCCAACTAGTATAAACCCGTGTCTCTTGTGTTGTTCCTTTCATAGTTTAGATCCTAGCGAGGCGGCGAGGTGCAGGTAGGTAGGGGTGAGATCTCCGCGGCACCCCAGTAGTTTGAACTCAGAGGGTCTCACGAACCCGAATCCGACATTTGGCGCGCGTAGGGGGTGCACCGAATCTGTCTTCCGCCGCCTCGTTCTTTCGCCACCCATCGTGATCCATGTCGACGCTTGCCGGCTGCTGCTGAAAGCGCCGAGCCGCCTCGCCACTCTGCTCAGACGTCCTTCGCTGCCGTCCGCTTCGCCGTTTCCCTGCCGCCGCCATTAACGCCGCCACCGCCCGGTGGGGAACAAGCAGCAAGCATCGCCCCAACATCCGTCTGTAAGGCGAGACGGCCGCACCGCCACTCCTTCACTCGCTTCTTAGCTGGTTCTTTTTCGCCCGCGCCTCGGCAAGACTCCATGGAGGCTCGAAAGGCGCTATCGCGCAAACGAAGCCTCGCTTACCGCTATGTCGACGACGCCTATGAAGAATGGCTCGACAAAGATCGCTGAGCTCATCCGCGCCGCAGGGGCTCCCTGCCGCCCTTCCCACAGACTGCGCTTCCGCCTGCCTGCGGGCGATGAAGCCTCCAGGGCACCTCAGCCGCCCTCAAGAAGGCGCTTTGGCCCTAAGCCGCGTGGCCCTGGGCGGAACCCACTCAGACGGCGCCAGCAAAGAAGAGCAGAGCTGTCAAGAGGTCCTCGCCCCAAGAAGCTGCCCCAGTGCCCCTCGCACCGCCTCGCCACGACCACGCCCTCGCTTCCAGAGAAGCTAAGACCTCAAGGCTGTCCGAAGCAGCAAGCATGGGGACCCGCAAGACCAGGCTTTCGTCTACCAAAGGCCTCCTGGCTACAAAGCAGTTGCCGCGCTTTCACCACCGAAATTACGCAATACAGCGGCCCGGCAAGTTCAAGCTTGAACCGCCTCGCCACGCATTTACCACGGCCGACCCTCAAGAGTTCTTCAGCTCTCACGAGCTGGGCATCGGCCGACAACGGGACGAGAAGGTCATGGCGAACTGGTTTCCATGGCATCAAGGACGGGCCCGCGATTTAGCTCCCGCACGATCTCCTCCTCGACAGATGCGCACCCGCTTCATCGGCAACTTCCAAGGTATTTCGCGACTGCCTTCGCCGTGAGCGACATGCGCCGATCAAGCAAAGAGCTGGGAGACCTCGAAGTACATCTAGCGCTTCAACAACGCATGCCTCAAGATTCCTAAGGTGACCGAGGAGGCCATCATCTCTCGCTTCTCCGACGTGTGCGGACGCCAAGATGAAGGAGGAGTCATGGCGCATGAAGATCTGCACTTCCTTGGAGCTGTTCAACTTAGACTGGTGCGCCAGTCTGAGGAAGGATGCCTTTCTCCTCGAGCTGCCACCGCAGACCCAAAAGAGAAGAAGCCCAAGGCCAAGGCGACGAAGCGCAAGGGGTTGCCGTGCAGTAAACCGCACACCAAGCGAGGCAGAGATTAGTCCCAGTCTTCCAGGCAGCCTGTAGTGTGTGTACCACGACCTCCACACCCACAACACCAACGAATGTCAAGAGCTCCGAGCCGCCAAGGGAGAATCGTCGACGCCCGACCGCAACGACGAGGCTACGGCCGAGGAGGAGGAAGAAACATAGGACGCTGAAGACCGTGGCCTCGCCAAGGGTGGCGGACTGACCTCGCGAGGATCGCCGGCAGGATCAGCCTCATGAGGGAGGTTGAGGATCAGCTCGCGAGGATCGCCAAGAAGGAAACGCAGCCTCCCTCCTCCGCAATCCAGCCAAGGAGAAACGAGGACCATCATCGTGATTTAGGGGCCGGGGCAAGCAGACTGGCACCGCATCCCGGGCGGAGCTCAAGCCCCAGCCTCTCAACGATCTTCAAGGTTCACCCGCCATGAATGCAGTCCTCCCAAGCTCGCCACTTACGCCATCAGTGGTCAGGCGCCATCACGCTCAGCTCAGCAGATCAAACAAGTGCGGCGCTACGTACCGAGTCCTCCCGATGCTTTGTTCCCCAATCATCGCGAACGCAAGTCACCGTAACCCTCATCGACGGCAGAAAGCAGGGCTCGATGTCCCGTCCGTGGAGACATTCAACAATCTCCAAGTGCTCATAATCAGCTTAAGCCAACCAAGTTTTCTCCGAGTCACCGATGACGCCATTAGTCCCGACAAGGCAGGTCCGCCTCGTCACCTTCGAGGCGCCGCTGATAACCACTCGACCGAGCTCATCGACTTCAATGTCGCCTACATTCGCCTGCCATATAATGCCATCCTCGGTACCTAGCCCGCCAAGTTCATGGTCAGAACTCACCCAGCAGACAACCTCATGAAGATGCCCGCAGCAACGGCGTCCTTAACGTGTCCGGAGACACCGGGATGCGCGCAGGTGTACTCCAAGATGTTTTCATGCTGCGACGGCACAGCGCCGACTCAGACGCCTCGAGCCCAAGGGGCTGCGCCGCCAAGAAGAAGCAGTTGTTCACCCAAGACAAGGCGGAAACCAAGCAGACATCGGTCGACGAGGACGGATCCACCAACGCCACCTTCACCATAGGCGCCAACCTCGAGCCCGAAAGGTGAGGAGGCCTCAATTGTTCCTCGAGCGAACAAGAAGGTGTTCGTGATGGGAAACAGATCAGTTGGCAGGGATCCCGAGAGGCGAATCAAGCACCACCTCAACGTGCCCCAATGTACGCCTGTGAAGTGTAAAGGCGGCGGCAATCCACCGAGAAGTGTGCTTTGATCGCTCAAGAGATCCGCAAGTTAGAAGGTGCAGGGTCATTCGCGAGGTCCGACATCCGGATTGGTCACAACCCGCTTGTTGTGCCAAAGAAAGGGGGAAGGAACACATGTATCGACTTCACCAACCTCAACAAAGCCTGCCCGCAGGATCCATTCCCGCCCCATGAGACGATCGATCGTCGATTCCACCGCCGAGTGCAACTGCTATGCTCGATGCCTTCTTCCGCTATCACCAGATCAAGATGGCGTTAGAAGACGTGAAAAACGGCCTTCTTGACCCCTGGTGGAGTGTACTGCCACACATGGCTGCGCCGGCCGCGAATGCAGAGCGACTTTCGGCCGGGCTGATGCACATCACCTTGGGCCCGCAGCTGGGAAGAATGTTGAGGCTTATGTCGATGACATTGTGGTGAAACCTTGGAGGCCAAAACCCCGATACAAGACTCGAGGAAACCTTCACGAGCCTCAACGCAGTTGAACCCGCTGCTCAACCCAAGAAGTGTGTTTGGGTCCCCTGCAAGCTCTGGGCTTCCTCGTGTCCCACCGAGGCATCGAGGCTAACCTGAGAAAGGTCAAGGCGGTCGAGGACATGAGCCCGCCAAAGACCCTCGAGAAATGCAGAGTCACTAGGCGCGTGGACTGCTGCTTAGGACGCCCATCTCCTGGTGTTGGGGAGCGAGCGCCGCCTTTCTTCCAGCTGATGAAGAAAAAGGGCCCTTTGAATGGATCAAGAGGCCAACACATGCTCCAAGATCTCAAGAGGTACCTAACCAGCCCTCCGGTAATGGTGGCCCTGCTGCCTCAAGAGCCTCTCGTGCTCTACTTGCAGCCACTCCTTACTCACAACAGAGCCCCGGTGGCGTTAGGGAGGAGCGTCGGACCAAAGTCGCGGCAAATCGCCTGGTCAAGGCGGCGCAGGATCAAGGAAGATCCACAGAGACCACTACTACAACCGAGAAGGATCAGCCATTGCAGGAAACGACTGGGACAGTAAGAGACACCTCCCCAAAGTGCACCAGCCACTAGAGGCTCCATCTGCCTCAAAGAAGCGCCACGGTTCCGTGAGGGCGCCATTGATACCAAAGACTCCCAACCTTGTTGAACACCATGTACTTGTCAAGACAAAGGTTAAGACGCAAGGCGAGGTACCCCATGCCTCGTAAACTCCTCCTCGCTTATTGGTGGCCTCGCAAGCTGGGGCATTATTTTCGTGGCCACCCCATCAAGGTTGTCTCAAAGATACCCCTT